>PVJS01012002.1:0-44646 GCA_004027185.1 Glis glis | reverse complement strand
AAGTACTGGATTACAAGCGTGCGCCACCACGCCCGGCTCAGTTTTTTTTTTTAATATTGCCTTGATATATACTCATGTTTCCAGCTTAGAGTTTTATGCCGTCTGTCCGCTTTGCTTTGCTCCTGGTAAGAGCTGTTGAGATAGTTTACTCAAGTGTCTTGCTGTTTTCTTAGGGTTAACTGTTGACATGGATATTGCTTGCTGCCACTGATGTTCAAGAAACACCTAGTTTCTTCATTGCTCGCTTCCATTTATACTGCTTGACTATGGCAGGGAAGGAGGCATCTCTTTTCTTAACCCTTCTTAGGTTCAGGAAGGAGGCTCCTATAACAAAAGGCAGATGAATAAGGAAAGGCATCAAAACTTATTTAACCTAAGTTTTACATGACTTAGCAGCCTTCATAAGAAAATGAAGACCTGGAGAAATAGGTTCACCTGTTCATTTTTTTCTATCCTTTTTGATAAAGTGGATGGTTGTGATATATGACTGGATTAAAACATGATCTAACGGTAGCCATCTATGGGGAACTTTGCAAGGCTTGATTCTCAGTTTTTTTTTTTTCTGTGTCCCTGGGTCTTCAGAGATAAGGGGATTCCTTGTCTTTGGCTGTACAGAGGGCACCTCTCAAATGAAGGTCTTATGACCTCCGTCAGAGAATCTTGCCCAGGTTTTATGACCTGCTTTTGGGAAGAGCTGCCGTAAGGCGAGTGTGACCTTCTTGCTTCTGTTGTTTTCTCAAAAGCCCATGTGCCTTACTTTGGGGTAGTGTGTCATGACTCCTCTAACTACAAACATTTCTTTAGTTTCTATAAAAGTTTAAAAGATTAATTTTTTCCCCTAGAGATGTACCTGAAAATGAAGAATTCCTCCCTTTGTTAAAGCAATTATGTGAACAATTTCACAGCTGCTGGTACCATTTATCCTCTGCTGGTTTGTGGGCTTGGAGTGAAAGCGTATGATCACCTTTGAATGTTTCAGCATTTCCTAAAACATTGATCTCATAGAAGTGGAGAGTAGAAGGGCGGTTACGAGGAGCTAGGCAGAGTATGAGGAGAGATGGGGAGGCGTTTCATCAATTCAGACAAAGAAGTTCTGGTGTGCTGTGCACAGTAGGGGACTCTAGATAATAATCATGTGCTGTACACTTCAAAAAGTCAGAAAAAAGGATTTTGAATGTTTTCACCATAAAGCAATGGAAAATGAGGAGGTAGATATGTTTAACCAGATTTAAACATTATTATATATATACATAATATATATTATATATATAATATATATGGAAACTTTACCCCTTAAATATGTACAATTTTTATGTTTTTGTGTATCAATTAAAATCAATTTATATATATATACATATATACATATAATATACATATATACATAATATACTTATATATTATATATGTATATATAGTATACATATATAATATACATATATATGGAAACTTCACTCCTTAAATATGTACAATTTCTATGTTTTTGTGTATCAATTAAAAATCAATTTAATTTAAATTAAAAAGAACTATCTCAGAATTCTTGGGAAAGAATGGAGGTGGGTTAGGGTTTTAAATTCAAGAAGGTGATTGAAGAGCTCAACGTAAGGTCTCGTCTATGTTTGTTCTCAGAATTTCAAGAACATCAGAACTACCTAAGTAGCCAGCACATACTTCTGAGCCCACGCACAGAAATTTTGACCCAGTTGTCCTGGGGTGGACCAGTTTCCCAGGCGAGGCTGATGCTGCCTGTCTGGGGCCCACTCTCTGAGCAAGACTGTTCCGTGGTAGATAGATCACACTGATGTAATCACTGAGCCGAGATGGGAGCTGCTGGGTGCACATGGGAAGCTTTGGAAAACTCAGTGCCCCAAGTGATCTCTTCCTTCTGAAAAAGAGCATTCGGCCTATACCCATTGAAAACGAAGTTGAGAGTTGAGACAATTCCCTGAAGACTTCGACCACCAAGATATATGTTAAGCTTGTTCTTTTGACATTTGGAATGTTGTCTATTGCTTTCAAGACTACATGATTAAGATAATTATCTTGATTTTCTATCACAGTATTTGTGTGAAGACTATTTTGGTGGTGCATGCCTGTAAACTCAGGAGGCTGAGACAGGAGGATCGCAGGTTCCAGGACAGCCTCGGCAACTTAGTGAGGCTCTCCGCAGCTTAGTGAGACCCTGTTTTGAAACAAAAACATAAAAATAGGACTGGGGTGTAGCTCAGAGGGAGAATGTTTCTATGTCTGATCCCCAGTACCACCAAAAAAAAAAAATTTGAACTAAGTTGGTTGGAAAATCCATTGCTTTTGTACTCTAGAATGAACTTATTGTAGGCAGTTTTTAAGTCAGCCAAATCTCTCAGAAAATACATTATTCTGAAGTGGAAAAACATATTTAGTAAACTAGCAAATTAAATTCAGTAGTTATGTTAAAATAATACACATGGACAATTATAGCTCATTTCTAGAATATATGGCTTATTCATATTAGGAAATATATTGACACCATAATACTCTACATACTTGGATAAATGAAAAATCCCAATCATTTTAATATTGTCAAAAAGACATTTGCAATATTTGGCATATATTCCTGATGACAAAAAATATAAAACTAGAAATACGTTTGACTGTTTTTTAACATAATCAAGAAATATATTTACCTATCTACATTTATAGATCTAATATAAGTATATAATTCCAACCAACATTAGAAACAAGAGAAAATATTCATTATTACTATTATTTTAACATCTTTATTGAGATGTAATTCATTTCCTTTATGATGAAATAAACAGCACATATTTAAAGCATACAGTTAGATAAGTTTTGACATATGTTTACACTTGTGGAACAGTTACTACAACTAAGATAATTAATATATTCATCACTGCTGAGTTTTCTTGTATCTTTTTGTAATTATTATTACCTGCTGCACCCTCATCCCAAGGCCACCACTGGAAAGAAGAGGGCGTGCTACAGGATTCTACTTATATAACACCCCAGAAAATGCAAACATAGCAACAGAAGACAGATTAGTGGTTTTACCACAGTTTTCTCTATTGTTCTGGAAAATGGTAGCCAAGATTATTAGATAAGAGAAAGAAATAAAGGGTGAAATATTTGAAATGAGGAGAAAAGAAATAATTATTTGCATAGATAATACTAGTTACCTGGAACATGCAAAATAATTGAAGGGGAAATGAAAAGATTAGGAGAGTTCAGTAAGCTAGCAGGTTCTGAAAATCGATCTGTAAAAATCAATTGCTTTCCTAAATATAAAATAATGATTAGTTAGCAAATATAACTGAAAGAAAAAACACTTAATTGTAATCACAGAGGAGAAATACTTCTATCTAAACTTAACAAAATTGTGAAGGGCCCATGTCAAATCTTATTTTATTTATTTTTTGAGCTCCTTTGTTTTCAGCTGTATTGTGGTATAATCAAATATTGTTTTAAACCCTATTAAAAGTGTCAATTTAGTCCAAATTGCTCTGTATATTCATCTAAACCCCATGAAAATATCAAGTTTATTTTTTGCAGAACCTGAAATAATGCTAAAATCCATGCAAAAATAAACATGCAATAACAGCTAGAAAATGTCTGAGAAGAAATAAAGAATAAACCCAAGAGATACCAAAAGATAATAAGTACAACCACATTTGATATTATAAAAGAAATAAACAGACAAAAGAAGTAAAATACAGAGTTTATTAACTGGCATAAGCTAGGTAATCATAAATTAACCCTGGATTCCTAGGGGTTTAACACAATTAAAATTTCTTTCTTATTCATGCTTCAGATCTACTGTGGACTGATGTAGTGCAGGGGACTCAGATCTATTGTCACTGAGGCACCCAAGCTAATATTGCCTCCCACCTGTTCCAGCAGCATCAACTGCTACGTAGAGCTTTCTCCAATCTTCCTAGCAGGACAAGAGAGCTTGGAGAATCACACAAAGATATTTCCCCTGTCTCAGCTTGGAGACGAAGTATTTACATGAAAAATGGCCTTGCCTCTTGCAAGGGGCTGAGAAGCACTGGCTCCTGCACCCCCAAGGGATGCTAGGGATGTCGTGGAATGATGCTAGGAGAGGGTAAAAATAGTCCTAAATAGATATGGGGATATGGTTTGCAATATGGGTGCCACTTCAGATCTGTTGGATAAAAGGGATATTTCTCAAGGGCTTGGCTGGGAGGCATTTAGTTATGGGATGAGTAAGGAGAATCAGGCAACACTCATACTCCACTCCTTATACCTAAATCAATTCCAAGCAGAAAAAAGGTATAAAAAGAAATGGAAACCTAGAAAGAAGGAGGGAAAAATCTTAATCTTGGATAACAAAGAACTTTCTAAGCAAGGCAAAGAGTTCATAAATAAAAGTATGAACAACCCAAAAGAAAAGGGTGAGTTTTGAACTAGCAATTTGGGGGAAGAAAAGTCAATTTCAAACTTGCTCATGACTAATTGCAAGTAAAAATAAGTATGAATATTGTCTTCCCTTATCCCAAAAATGGAAAATTTGATGATACTAAGTACTGCTGAATATTGGGTAAAATGTACATATCATACTTCATTTTCAGGAGTGAAAATAAATTGGTGAAAACATTTTTTATTTTTATCAAAAGGCATGGGCATATATATGATATATATCATAAAATTATTTGTCTGTACATCTTTTCTCCCTTTTTACGAAAATCTAAATGGTTATTTTTTTTAGATGACCCTGTAGGAGGTGTGTTTGTGAATAGGAAAGACTTTACATTTGTTTTTAATTTTTTATGTTTACTAACCACCCACACATACTATTTTTATATCACAATGAAGTTTTTGTGGTAGTTTCTGTTTCTTGTTTGTATTTCTTAATATTTAACAAAAGCAATTAGAAATTATATATGCATGTGAAATAACTAATAAAAACTTTTTCCCCCAACATCATTAGTTTTCATATATTAAGTATAAATAGGGAGAAAGTGAAATGTGAAATTGAAAAATGATAGGCGCATTTAGATGTGGAGTATAGTCTCTGATATGCTACCAAGGCACTGAATCTCATTTCTCCCTGGCATTTTCCTTTATATTACATTTCCTATCAATTTTAAAGAAGACTCCATAAACAAAGGATATATTTCAAGGTCAAAGTACTTTGGATTGACAGCCTTATTAACACAGATTTTTAAAAATAAATATAATTCAGTAGGGTAATTACAAGATATCTTTATACTTAAACAAAGGTACCTACGGCTATATATTTGTAATCACATAATCAGAGAAATTCTGCAAATGCTTCTTTGTTTGGCATCGGTTAAATAAAACATGGTATAGCCATAAAATGGAAACCTTCTAGCCTGTAAAAGAATGAAACAAATTATGCACTTTTATGAAAAAATCTAGGTTGTTTTAAGAAAAAATCTATGTTGCTATGTGAAAAAGCAGGGTGAAGGAGACAGTGTGCACTTGTACTACCTTTGTTCAATGTAAAATTATACCCTTCACGTGTGCAGGCAGTGTGTGTGTGTGTGTGTGTGTGTGTGTGTGTGTGCGCAGTCTTATTCTGAAGGAATACACAAGTTACTGCTAACAGGCACTGCCCTTCTGAGAGCAGGAATGAGGGTAGAAGAGAGACTTAATTTTCTTTGTTCAGCTTTTGTATATTGTTTGATTTGTTTTGTCATGTAACATATTTCTTTTTAAAAATGTTGCCAGGCATGATAGCTCATGCCTGTCATCCCAGTACTTGGGAGGCCGATACAGGAGGATCTCAGGTTCAAGGCCAGCCTCATCAATTTCCTGAGATCCTATTTTAAATAATAAATAAAATAGAGCTGGGGGTATAGTTCAGAGGTAGAATGCCCCTGGGCTCAATCCCCAGTACCATACACACACAAAGTGAACCAATTATTCAACTGACCAATCAAATAAATAAGTAAAGGAACACATATGTTCTGCATTCATTACCTTAGGTATATTAGCAGACAAAGTTAAGGTAAATAGTCCTTGATGTTGCAAGTCCCTCCTTAACTTTGGGAAATGGTGATGTCTTTTAGTGTGGGAAGTCATTTCATCTTCATCATGATGACCAGAAATTCCTGAATCTACAAAGATCTTATCAAGTCAAATTTATTTTTCTTTAAATTCAACAGTCTGATAAAACAGTGCTATAGAGACTAGAAACCACACAATGGTGGAAATGGCCGTTCACAGCACCAGGCAGTACACTTAACTCCAAGATCGGCCCCTTCCCGATTGTCATCTTGAAGGTTGGGTTTCAGGCTTCCTTGCCTCTAGAGTAGGCATGGATTACCCTTGCTCCTTGCAGGATCCATGTGTATTATCTGTCTCATGTGAGAGAGACTTACATGTAGGGGCTTTACAAATTGTGGAGTTTGGTTCTCATGTAAGGAGATAGTCTTGATACTCTTTTGTGGCTGTAGGACGGATGCCCCAGAGACGTGTACAGAATACGGATGTTTAACATCAGGCATTAAAGTCCTGGCTCTAGCATATCCCTGTCTTGTTCTTGGTTAGTTATTCTGTAGGAAGACAAGAGCGAGAGCGAGAGAAACAGTTACTTGATAAGAAACCAGGGAGTACCGTGGCCTCTGAGAAGTTAGAAATCTGAGTTTTGGAGGCACAGATCCAAGGCTTTCTGGCAGCAAGGTGTCCATTCACCAATGGAAGATGCAGGCATAGATCCAGAGAGGATTGAGACATCATTAGAATTCATTTGCTGTTTATTTTGTTTAACTTTTTTAACCCTATGCTATTTAATTCCAGTTTTAATTACAGTGGAAACAACACAAAAGAGCTTTTTTAAAAATAGCTTTAAAAAAATTCCACACATATACATACTTTTTCTATTACCCAAGAGTTAGCAAGAAAGAGATAATGGCGATAATTACCTTTTTGCTGTACTTGTCACGTCATGTTTGACTTTCTCTTTTGCAATGACCTTTTGTTCAATAGCTCTGGAAAAATAAGACAATTCACTCTACTTTAACGTCCCTGACATCTCATGAGCAAATGATAAGCGATATTTTGGGTGACTGCTGGGGTAATTACAAATAATAGTGATAATATATGCAAATCTTATGTGAGGAAAATTATAGGTCACTGCTGTTTGTATCATGCCATCTCTGTGGTGATAAAAGAAATTGCTGTTAATTATCAGATTATTACCATCTTTAATTTTGATAATTCCAGGCTATCAAAACAGTGTTTCGAAACACAAATCATATTATTTAGTTTCTCCAAAAAGATGGCCACATTTGGTTCATCCATCATAATCCTTGCAAGCGTATATGTGTGTGTGTGTGTGTGACAGAAAGAGAATTTGACAAATTCACAGTTATTATGGGGTAAACAAGGATTATTCATGAGTCTTGGGAAGATGAGCAGTTTCCTTTCCACTGGCCAGCATGCATATTTCATTCCCTGCAAGCTTCACTCCCGAATTCTTCTGCATAAATATTGCTCTTCTTATAGGCTTCCCCGTCCCCCGGGGAGAAGAGGAATCAGAAGCCAATGAGACTAAGTTCTGGCATATTGAAAAACACAAGAAATTCTCCAAAGTTAAAACCTGATTGCAAGCCTCCTCATCCTGGGGTTCCCTCGTCATTTTCTCATGAGATGTTGGACAACAGCTTTGAAACTACCCTACTAAGTAGGTTAGATGACATTCAGCCTCCAGCCAGCTTTCCATGTCCAGTCACACGAGGTTTTATTACTTTCTAGATCCTTCCTGTGGTGCCGCCATTTATTTATAAAAATGAAATTCTATGTTCATCATTTAAGTGATAAGGTAAAATAAATTATACCCAGCATTTGGCAGCTTCCGTTGATTGCATGTGGTTAGGAAGGTAATTACCTTATACTTGTGGTATTTGAGTTCATGTCTTGTTTGAATATAATTATGGCGACACTTTTAATATTTATGGGAGAAATTCTCATTTACTCAAGACTCAGTAACTGAGGTTCAATTGATCTGTTCCTAGGTTAAAAAGCAAAAATGTGGGCCGGGCGTGGTGGCGCACGCTTGTAATCCCAGTACTTTGGGAGGCGGAGACTGGAGGATCCGGGTTCGCGGCCAGCCTCATCTCTCTCTCTCTCTCTCTCTCTCTCTCTCTCTCTCTACTTAGTGAGGCCCTCTGCAACTGTGTGAGACCCGGTTTCAAAATAAAGTATAAAAAATAGGGCTGGGGGTGTAGCACGGAGGTAGAACGCCCCTGGGTTCAATCCCCGGTACCGCAAAAAAAAAAAAAAAATTAAAAAGCAAAAATGTTCAAACTTCCTCTGTAGCATAATACATGTGAAAATCAAACCGACTCACATAAATGTAGCCAACTGCATTCGCAATGTCACGTATCAAAAAGGCCTTTTAGTGCAAATAGAACCTACATTTCAGTCTAATATTAACTTTTCAAACTTAACTTTTGCAAACCCATAAAGACAACCCGGTTGGGCTATAAACTCAACTTGTTTTCAAAGCTCATAGTTATTTATTCCTTATGGCAAGGAGACTGACGTTGTTCAGGGAAAGGCTTAGCTTTTATATTGTTTATCAGACATGTGAAAGATGTGCCTGTACCTTTGTATTCCTAATGCAGAGAGGGGACCTTTCACCCACTTGGCTGTCTTCCTGCCCCTGCTCATTTCGTGCATGCTTTTGAATTTTATATATTTCTTATTTTAGAAGAACCCATCACTCCCCTACTAACACTTCATAAGATTTTTCAAAGATGGCAATCTTTGGATTCAAATCCTTTTGGGTATAAGTCCTTTGTGTTAATTGATGACTCCTGTCTTTGAAATGTTGTCATCTAAAATGTTAGTGGGCATCTTGCCCTGTTCCAATATTTCCCACTGATTAAAAATTTTTAAGAGTCCCACCTTTCTCTCCAAATAGAACTTAAAGTTGATTGATTAAGACTCAATTTTTAAAAATTCCTGTTCTTTGTGCCAATGCAATTCATAATGTAAATACAGAATGACTTAAAATGTTTCAAGTTGTATAGGGTGCACAATTTTCTATAACAGCTACAGTACCTTTTCCCCAATTTGAAATCCCATTTATTTATTTAAAAAGATATTTAACCTGTACATTATATTTCTGAGGCATTCACACCTGTCTTACTCTAAGCTGTTTATAAGGAATAACATGTTTATAAAGTGGATGATTTAGAAAGAATAACTTGAGTCTTTAAAAGAAAGGTGTTCTGAGCCAAATGAGTCACCCTATCCCATTTTTAAAGTCTTTTTTTTTTTTTTTTTGCGGTACCAGGGATTGAACCCGGGGGCGTTCTACCTCCGAACTACACCCCCGGCCCTATTTTTTATACTTTATTTTGAAACCGGGTCTCACGAAGTTGTGGAGGGCTTCACTAAGTTGAGAGAGAGAGAGAGAGAGAGAGAGAGAGAGAGAGAGAGCTGAGGCTGGCCGCGAACCCGGATCCTCCAGTCTCCGCCTCCCAAAGTACTGGGATTACAAGCGTGCGCCACCACGCCCGGCGCCTTTTAAAGTCTTTTGATAGCTACACATGGTGAGACTGCTTAACACATCATGTGACTAAAGGAAATACATTTGTACGTCACTTTTCAGTTTAACTACACAAATCAGTTCATCCTACCAGCAAAGGCTGAGGGAAGCCAAGTGTCCTTTAAAGATGTTTACAGACAAATGCCTCACTGCAAAGCTGATTTTCAAGCTAGTTTTTAATTTCATAATTAGGATTATGAAAAATTTAAGTGTGAATCTCATAATTTAATATATTTTAATGTAGTTCTATTTATTTTTGACATTCTTTTTTTTTTGCGGTACCGGGGATTGAACCCAGGGGCGTTCTACCTCCATGCTACACCCCCGGCCCTATTTTTTATACTTTATTTTGAAACTGGGTCTCACGAAGTTGCGGACGGCCTCACTAAGTAGAAAGAGAGAGAGAGAGAGAGAGAGAGAGAGAGAGAGACGGAGAGAGAGAACTGAGGCTGGCCGCGAACCCGGATCCTCCGGTCTCCACCTCCCAAAGTACTGGGATTACAAGCGTGTGCCACCATGCCCGGCGCTATTTTAGACATTCTTGAGGTTTGCACTAGTAGGGGAATCTCGATCAAGAGTTCTGTCTCTCTAGAAGGCTAAAACTATATTTACTTTAAAAGACTGGCAGATGAAATGAGTGCAATCAGCCGGGCGTGGTGGCACACGCCTGTAATCCCAGTACTTGGGAGGCTGAGACAGGAGGATCGCAGGTTCGCAGCCAGCCTCAGAAAGTAGTGAGACTATTTCCAACCTAGTAAGACCCTGTTTCAAGATAAAAATAAAATAGGGCTGGGGGTGTAGTTTGGAGGTAGAATACCCCTAGGTTCAATCCCTAGTACCATGGGGGGTCCGGGGGAAAGGGAGAGTACAATCAATAAAAAAGAAAAAATAATCTGAAAGATATAGCTCCTCAAACCTTAGTAAATAAAAGCTATTACTCTAGCATTCTACCCCCCGTTTCTTTTTACCATATTTTTTGTGGTGCTGGGGATCAAACAGGGGGCCTCACACATGCCAGCACGCACTCTACCACTGAGCTACACCTCCAGCCCTGGATTTTGGAATTTCGAGTCTCCCAGGTAACTCTCAGAAACACTGCTCTAAGATAAGGTTGATTTGTTCTAGACTTTTCCTGACTAAACATTGTAGAAGCAGACACACATCAGGCTCTTTGTATATATTATTTCCTATTGACAGAACAAATGATGGAAGAAATAAAAGAAAGAAATTAGACCCTTTTAGAGCCCTAACAAGTGTCCCTGGTCTCTATCCCTAAATTAGAGCAAATGAAATAGTGACCTCGTTCCATCCCTAAGATGTTGAGGAATAGTTATCTTTCAGGTTAGATAAGCCCCGATAAACAGTAGATACGGCACCATTCCCCCACAGTCTTTAGTTCTCTCCAAGTCTGCTTGACTTTGCAGAATGTTGATTTTCCTTCAAGTCTCCTGGTGGTTAAAACTATCGCTCTCTGTAGACATCTGATAGTACCTTGCACTCCCGACATTTTTAAGTTCTGCTTACTTGCCCTGCAGAGGAAAGCGGGGCAGACGCTGTGACTGCCTGAGCTGCGAGTAATTCATAGCAAGCGAGATTCTGACACTTTCTGAAGCTGTGTGTGGTCTGGAAGTGGAAAGTCCTAAGTACACATTTATGGATTCCAGGGAGCTGCTAAACTGTTTCTTGACAGTCCCAGTGGGCATTTATCTGAGACTTCTTGTAGAGTATTTGTAAGGCAAAATATTTCTTCACTGAGTGGGCAATTCCTATTTTGATAATCTTGGAGATGTTCTTATCAGAGAGTTAACAGTGGGTTATACAGTAAAATATTATTCAGATCTATCCTTTCTCTGCCCTTCTGCTTTGTCCTGCAGAGAAAAGAGTGAACAGGTGAAATGCTAGTCCAGGAATGGCTTGTGTGTCCTTCCAAGGCCCCAGAGGGGATCTTGAGTATCTGCCCTGTCTGTGAGCAGATTGCATGGGGCTCTGCAGTCCTCTGCAGCTCCAGTCAAACAAGGGAAGCTGATGGAGGAGGAGAGGGCAGAGACTGAAACAGATTGTGCAGAATGGAAGGGTTCGTCTTCCATTTGAACAGCAGTCGTGGCTTGATTCCGCCAATAGATGTATGTTGTGTTGATTCTGCACCAGCCAACCCACGGCTTTGGCTTGTGGCCTCTAGTTTGCTCTTCTCGCCTGGCCACGGGGAGGATAACAAGGTAAAAAGAGACAACAAGAGGACTGTGCATTTGCAATTTTTATAAACCTGGAAGGAAAAGCAAATCCTAGATATATACTGTATCGTGTTCAAAGTTACCCGTCAAATCTATGTCAGATTTGGGAGTTAAAATATTCAAGAACTTTTGTTTCCCAGACCAGGACTTGAGCTATCAAAAAACTCTCAATGACCTTATGAACTCAATGAGAGAATTCAATAGAAACTCTACTTCTCATTCAGAGGACCATTTAACAGAGGTATAGACTAGACGTTTTAATAGTTGAAAAGTGTTGTATCTTGGATTGAAAAATTGATTTACAGTAGATCTTAATGCTTCCAGCAAAAGATTTTTGGCATTTTATATCTTACTGTTTGTCACTCTTTTGTACTGACACAGCTGTAAATCTTGATTATAGCTCCATTTTCAGTTAATACAGACTTTCCACATGTAATCTTCATCTCCTTTTTCTTCTAAGCATTGAGATCACATTAAAATGAATCTTGAAGTTTTTGTAAAGCAAAAATATCAAAAGTAATCATAATGACATATACTGTGTGGTGAAGGACAAAATGGTGTTAAAAGATAATAACCAGATTTGTGGAAGGCCCTCGGACTATAAAGGAATAGTTTATAGTCCTGCACAAGGTTGACCATGATGTTTCTAGTTAACACAGCCTCTTCTATTCTATTTCTACTATATCAGAAAGCACTATGTTTCCACCAAGATTTTTTATTTTGAAATAATTATAGTCAGCCGGGTGTGGTGGCACACACCTGTAATCCCTCCCCTCCCCATACATCGTCGTGAGTTTCGTAGCGATACCTCCATACATGGGCATAGCGTAATTTGAATTATTCCATCCATCTGTTCTTCCTTTCTTCCATTTTATCACTGAGTAGCATTCCATGGCATGTACGTAAGCCAGAATGTAACCATTCATGCATTGAAGGGTGTCTGCATGGCATCTGGTTTCCTGTTACGAATAAAGCTGCTGTAAACATTCACGTACAGGTTCTTGTGTGGACGTGGAAAGTTTTCGTTTCTCTAATGAATTACTAAGTCACTGGGCCTGCAGTTACTTGGTCATATGGTAGTGGCATGCTTAGTTTTTAAAGAAGCTGTTAAACTGTTTTCTGCACTGGCCGTACCATTTTACACCCCCACCAGCAGAATATGAGCGTCATTTGCCTTGAACGCTGGGTGGGATTAGGGGTTCGGGCTCCTCACTACTCACTAGTGCCTGCCTCACAGAAGGACACAGGAATGTCTTGTTGCTGCTCCCACAGGGCCTCTGCTGATCACAGGTGCATGGGATCCAGTGGGATGGCTTTATCTCCAGTAGACAGTGAGGTGAGTCCTCACCCTCCACCAGGCCTCTGATTCCACCCTAGTGGGGAGAGGGGTGGGCATTCCATTACCACTGGGGAGGGTGGAGTCCAGGCCTTTCACTCTAGAAGCTTCTCTGACACCACCTTAGCAGGGATATCGGGGTACCTCAATATAGTTCAGTTTCCTAAGGTGGCCTTTTCTGACATGGGTACACATTAGAAAACAGTTTTCCATCATGCTTGAGTCGAACAGTTTATTGTCTAAAAGATTTCTGTTTTGCCAGGGTGTTTCTTTCCTGGTCCTTTGGTTTGGAAAGGAAAGCTGGCGTTGGGCTGTGTTTTTGCCTGTGCCTGCTGGCAGCACTGGGCTCCTGGCTTCAGCTCCATGTCTGGGGTGTGTGAGGCAAAGAGAAAAGGGGGAGAACTCACTACAGTGATGTCACCTGAGTTCCCACGCTCTCCATGCAGGGGACAGCAGGGAGGACAGCTTCTCTTAGAGTTTTCTTATGTTTATTTTTCTACATCAGGTTTAGAGAAAAGATATATCTACTCCTTTTTCCCTGCATTTTTAATAAACATGCAGGAAGTCAACCTTATAGAAAGTTCAACTTTCTATAAGGTCAAGTATAAGGTCAAGTAATTAGCGTGATTCCTTCATTCACCCAAGTAATAAGTGTTTATTGAGCTCCAGGTTCATACCAGGTACTAGGCCAGCTGATTGATAGAATACGAGAATAAACAAGGTGTGGCCCAGGCCTCATGGAGTCCACAGTCTACCAGAAGAATAAGAAATACCAAAAAACAAAAAGAAGAAAGCGAATCAAAAGACAGGAGCAATGACATGAAAACAGTCGCAATAGTGATATGCATGAGACTTTTTTGGTGTGGTGTCCCCTCAAGACTCTACACTCTCACCTTATTTCTGCTACCCCCAGCCATTCCAGGGACAATCTGACACAAGGAGAAAACAAGGTCAATGAAAGTTTCTTAGACTTCTTACCAAACGATTAAATGGTAAAGATTGACATAAAATAGCACATACAATTTTAGGTAAGATTATGGCATATGGAAGCAAAAATGTCCCTTGTAGGCAACATTCCAATACCTGGAGTGACCTTCAAGTCGCTATGGGGAGCTGACAGGAACTCCCATGCTGGCATCCCTACTTTCTTTTCTGTGTTTTCTGATGTGATTTCGTTCTGGCTTTCTGGTCTCCCAAGTGGCAGATGTGTGCATCACTATTTGCCCCTGGTGATTCTTAAGCACTTGTGTATTGGACAGGGTTCTCTAGATTAACAGAATACACGGAATGAGTATATTTGAAAAAGGGATTTATCAGATGGGCTTACAGTTTGCAGCAATGTAGTCCCAGGTTCTGACTGCACGTGGAGAGTCAGAGGATCCAGTAGCTGGTCGAACGGTCTAAGAGCTGGAGTCTTAGGATCGGAGCAACCACTAATTCAGTCCCAGTCCAAGACGTGAAGATCAGGAAGCTCTTCAGAGAAACGATGGTGAAGTTTCAGTTCCAAGAGCTGGAGGCCGAGAAGATCAAGAAGCTCTTCAGAGAAAGGCGAAGCTGGCGGCCGACGATCTCAGGCGAGAGCAGATGCGTTTTCCTCGGAAAGAGTCGCACACACTCTACGTGGCTTCTCCCTCTTTATCTAAGTCCACACCTATCAGAATCCTGCTGCCTACATTCAGGGCAGGACTTTCTCTTTAATCTGCTGTTACACACCCAAAATCACATAATCTTGGGTGTGTCATGATCAGGTCAAGTTGACAACCTAAATTAACTATCACAACTTGCCTAGCTTGTGACTTTTGCATTTTAGAGAATTCTGAAATTGATTACTTACATATTAGTAAAAGATGGGAAGCTGAAATGGAGTAGTTTTTTTTTTAAATTTTCACTTCGTTGCTTTTACTTTTTCTTTGAGGATAATTCAGCCCCTGCATGATTGCCTAGGGCGTCACGCCGTTCTTCCAGACATGCCCACGCTCCTTCAACGCCCATTTCTCTTTTCTGCTACCTTTTGTCATCATGGAGTAGGAGTCCCTCCTTGTTAGAATGGTCCTGAGTCTTACTTGCTCTGTTATGCTTACTAATATACGCTTTCCCTATTAATTCCCATTCCATACATTCTACTTTTGGTATCTCTATAAATCAGTACCAAATCTAGAACATGTTTTTGTCTTTTTAAAATACATGTTTTCTTTTGATTCCATTGTTTCTAACTCTTATTTCCTTTCTTCAAATTCAGAAAAAGGTATTTCTTTACAATCAAAAGTTACTTTTCAGCCAGGCGTGGTGGCGCACACTTGTAACCCCAGTACTTGGGAGGCTGAGACCAGAGGATCCAGGTTCGCGGCCAGCCTCAGCTACTTAGTGAGGCCCTCCGCAATTTCGTGAGACCCTGTTTCAAAATAAAGAACAAAAAATAGGGCTGGGGGTGTAGCTCAGAGGTAGAACACCCCTGGGTTCTATCCCCAGTTCTGCAAAAAAAAAATAAAAGTTGCTTTTCTTTAAGGAGCACAGCAGTTCTGTTCTCTGAGTACAAAATAGGGAGCGTAGTCTGGGAGGGCTTCCTGCTCAGTATCCTTCCAGTTCTCCCTCTCCACATACCGCAGCGTTGACATATGAGATTACACACGCAATGCTTTCTGACTTTCCCGTGTTTTGGGAGGTTATAGCTTTAATATCTTTATTACTTTTCTTTGGGAACTATGGAAGGTCTGAGTATTTTTCTGCGTCTTAGTACTTAACATGTGTGCCCAATTAAATGCTCAGCAAGCAGACACAAGGGATCAAAAAAAATAAAGAATAACTGATAGTTACAAGGGCAGGCATGAGAAGAAAGGGCACAAAAGAAACCCTGACTAGTACCTTGTCATGGCACATCACTTAACTAAAGTGGTACTACTTGAGAGTAAGCCTGAGCTACTCAGAGAGGCCTTCCTAGAATTTTCTGTCCTTGTGAAGATCACTTCAGATAAGTGTAGATTTCATCAGGATGAATAACTTTGCCTCTGAACGAGCACTTGCAGAAAATGAATTTGTTTTGCATATCTATTCCAGGCAGGTTAACATAAAGTAATACTTACGTGATTTGCAAACCATTTTGGAGAAAATCCCTATGTTTAAGTTAACAAGAACAACATTCTATATTTGATTTACTTAGTCAGTATCAAAAAACATTAATTTCATCTCTTGGCCAGGCATTGTGGCGCACGCCTGTAATCCCAGTACTTGGGAGGTTCGAGGCCAGCATCAGCAACTTAGCAAGGCCCTCAGCAACTTAGTGAGACCTTGTTTCGAAATAAAAAATAAAAATAATGCTGAAGGTGTGGCTGGGGATGAATACCTCTGGGTTCAATCGCCAGCACCAAACAAGCAAACATACAAACAAACAAACCAACAAACAGTTTAGCTGTCTACAATAAGGCATAACAATCATACTTAAGCATGACATGCAAGATAAAGAAACAGGGTCCTTGACCTTGTTGCTGATAGAAGGCTGAATACAGCATTCTGAACGATTAGGTCATGTTATCTAGACCATAGACATAGGATTTTTATCGTTTGTATTTTGTAATGGTTTCCATTTTGATTCCTTTATAGGTCCATCCCAATTGCTGCTCCATTTTCTCATTCCTACTGCTACTTTTCCTTGGGTCTTTAAAAAACAGGTATGATTAAACTTCTATAACAAATAAATCTCCAAATGTATAATGTTTTACACACAGTGAAAGTTTAATTCTTTCTCCAATACAGGTTGGTGTTGGTGGTGACTAGGTAGTTTTCTTGAAAGAGTGATTTAGGAATCGATTCCTTCTGACTTTTGGCCTGTCCATCTAGTGGAGACTGGTTAAAATAGGCAATTAGAGAGAGGTGCATCACTCTGAAATCCCCTGCCCCAGAGCGGAGTCCACCATTTACATTTTCCATTGGAAATTACTAAGTCACTTAACACTGCCTGCTGCCAAAGAGACAGGGAAATGTATTCTAGCCTTGCGTCCTGGACATAATCCTACTGTAGTGCGTGGAGGAAACACTGGCCTCTGCTCTGTTTCTATGATTTTTTCCATTGTAGGAAATAATCAGATATACCTTTGGAAGTTAGTATTTTAGGTGTACACATCTATTAGAAGGTCATTAAGATTATTTTTGAGTTCAAATTTTTGGTGCGTATAGAGATCTTGCTAGAGAAATGATCTGATTCTTTCAGAACTGTGGTCTAATTTGACATATAAATAAAAATGTTAAATCAAAGAAGTCTGTATTTGTAGTTTTACTCCCATCAGATTTTTTTTGACACTTCTTTGAACATTTCGTCTGAGAAAAGTCTGAGGAATTACACTCATGAATTTGAAGGATTTGAAAATTAGATTTGAAACATGAACTCATTTTTTGTTGCTCATGGAACCAAATCTGCCAGCAATTATTATTAATTAACATTTTTTAAATTAAGAAACTATTAGCTGCATGGCACTGTGCAAGACACAAATGAGAATATGGAGGCTCATCCTATGCTCTGAAAATCCTCTGGACTAGGTGAGAAGATGTGAAAATAGTGGATGAGACAAAACAAAAAAAGAAAGTGATTTTGTGGACATGTCTGGCATCATAATTTATCTTAGATTTAACAAAGCAACTTAGTCATTAACCTCTTATTACTTATGAGGGTTAGAGTTAAGACTTAAAGGTATGTCACAGAAATTTGCCAGCTCTGGGATGATGGCATCAGAATACTACTGATGTGCAAAAAAAAAAAACCAAACAAGCAAACAAACACCTGATTGGATTAATTTAAAACTTTGCAAGGGTCGAATAGCAGTAAGGAAAATCTCTACAACAAAAGTGATTTCAAATAAATCCTTAACATTAAAAATAGCCTCCAGCAGCAGTCCCACTACTGGGCATCTATCCAAAGGAAATGAAATCAATAAATCAAAGAGAGATCTTCACTCATGTTTACTGCAGCACTATTCACAATATCCAAGATGTGAAATCAAACTGCATGTCCAATAACAGATAGATCGATAAAGTAAAATGTGGTATACAAATAGAATACTATTCAGTCATAAAAAAGATGAAATTCATTTGTGTTCCTGGAGAACATGTGCTAAGTGACATAATCCTGACCCAGAGAATCAAGTACCATACAGTACTGCTCATAAGAGGACTCTAAAAACAAACAAACAAAAAACAAAACAAAACAAAACAACAAAAACAAAAAATAAGAGAGAGAGAGAGAGAGAGAGAGAGAGAGAAAGGAGAAGAGCCTGGAGAGGAGAGAAAGAAGGGGATGATGGGGAGAGATTGGCCAATAGGTGCAAAGTTACAAGCAGATACAATGAATCAGTGCTGGTATTCTGTTGCACAGTAGTGTGACTATAGTTAACAATAATGTATATTTCAAAATAGGTAAAAGGTTTTTTAATGCTCTCACTAAACAGAAATGATAAATGCATGAGGCAATGGAGTTGATCTTTATATAATATATATATGGAAATATCATATATAATTACTAATATATGATAATTATATAAATAATATAATTCATTAATTAAAAAATTTAAATAAAATCTCTAAGTGGTAAACAAAACAAAGCAAAATCAATTTCCATAAATAACAGTAAATATTTGCAGATGAAAGTTTTAGACATTTTCTTATGTTACATTGAAATCTTCAAATGGTCTTTGAATGTCATATGATTTTCTTTTGGATAAATACCTTGGGATGGCATTGCTAGATGGAATGGTTAGTGTATGTTTAAGTGCATGAAAATTTGGTGTACTTTTCAAACTGTGTACTATGTTGTATTCTCAAGCACTGATCAGAAGTTTGTTTGTTCCATGCAGGAGGCATCATAATTCCTGACTTCAAATTATACTATAGAGCTATAGTAATAAAAACAGCATGGCACTGACACAAAAACAGACACATAGACCAATGGAACAGAATAGAAGATACAGAAACAAATGCATACACTTATGGCCAATTGATTTTCAACAAAGGTGCCAAACACATATGTTGGAGAAAAGACAGCCTTTTTAACAAATGGTGTTGGGAAAACTGGTTATCCATTTGTAGAAAAGTGAAATTAAATACCTATCTCAGCCTGCACAAGAGTCAACTCAAGATGGATCAAAGACCTGGAAATTAAACAAGATACTTTTAAATTACTAGAGGAGGGCTTAGGTCCAAAACTATGCACAGGTAGAAACTTCCTCAGTAAGACCCCCAACGTTCAGGAAATTAAAACGAGTTAATAAATAGGATGGCATTAAACTATAAAGTTTCTTTTCATCAAAGGAAACAATCAAGAGTCTAAAGAGAGAGCCTACAGAATGGGAGAAGATCTTTGCCAGCTATTTCTCTGATAGAGTACTAATATATAGAATATACAAAGCACTTAGAAGACTTAACACTAAAAAAAACCCCAATAACCTGGTCAAGAAATGGGCACTTGAACTCAAAAGACACTTCACAAAAGAAGAAATACAAATGGCCAATAAGTACATGAAAAAATGTTCAACATCATTAGCAATCAGGTAGATGAAAATCAAAACTACAGTGATTCCATTTAACCCCAATTAGAATGTCAATCATTAAGAAGTCAAACAACAATAAATGCCTGTGAAAATTTGGGGAAATAGGAACTCTTCTACACTGTGAGATTGCAAATTAGTGCAGCTGCTTTGGAGATCAGTGTGGAGAGTCCTCAGAAAATTGGGAATGGATTCACCATATGATCCAGCTAGACCACTCCTGGGTGTCTTTACAAAGGTACTTAAATCAGAATATTATAGTAATATATGCATATCCATGTTTATAGCAGCACAATTCACAACAGTCAAATTATGTACCCAACCTAGGTATCCATCAAAAGATGAATGGATTACAAAATTATGGGATATACCCATAATAGAATCCTACTCAGCAATAAAGAACAAAATTATGTCATTTGCAAGAAAATGGATGGACCTCAAGAACATTATGTTAAGTGAAATTAGCCAGTCACAGAAAGTGAAAGGTCATATGTTTTCTCTCATATGGAGAAGCTTGGGAATAATCAGGATACCTGAGGGACTTTAGATAATGGAGGAGAAACTCCAGTGGAGCAAGGGAGGTGGTCTAGGGTAACAGGGGTGGGTAGGATCAACGAAGGAATCACTTCCATTGACATTATATACATATGTGAGAATACCAATGCCAATCTCAATATCCTATATGGGGAAGTGGGGGGGAAATGGAGAGGGATCTGGGGGAAAGACCACCGAGTGCTGTGTGCATGTATGTCACTATCTCTGTGAACTACATTATGATGTGAGACTAAAATGCACCAATAAAAATATAAAAGAAAATAATTTTGGTTGTTCTACAATTTCACTATCATGTTCATTGTCAGTATTTATAAATCATGCTGTTAGGTATTTAGTGACATCTCATTGTGCCTTTAATTTTACTTTTGCTGAAATCAAAATGATGTTGACCTTTTCTATTATTAATCAGTTGTATGTCTTCTTTTCTGATGTGTGTCTCCAAAAATTTTGTCCATTTTTGTTCAGTTGTGTTCTTGAGTTATAAGCATTATCAATATATTGTGGATCTAAGCCCTTTGTTAAACATAAATTTTATAATTATTTCATCTTAATCTGTGGCTTCCTTTATTTTCTTAAATATGCCTTCTGAGTTTTGATTGATTTGGAGGCAATTGGTTTTATAAGAATACTGAATCTTGCAATCCATGAATATAGTATATGTATTTTCTTTTTCATGGGTGTTTAATTTCTTTGGTCAATGTTGTTTAGTTGTCAGCAGTTTCAGTCTTGTATATAGTTTATCGATTTATCTCTAAGTACTTCCTATATAAGTGCTATAAATGGGGCTTTTTAAATTTAAATATTCAGGCTTTTATTGAAACATGTAGAAATATCTTGTATCTATACGTTGACAGTGTACCCTGCACATTTGTTAATCTCATTTATTTCCAGCAATGTTTGTGTGAACAATTGGGGATGGGTGTGTGTGTGTGTGTGTGTGTGTGTGTGTGTGTGTAGATAGTCATGTCATATGTAAATAAAAACACTCCAGTGGTGTGCTAGTAAGAATTTAACAACTGGATCTTCATGGAACTTAATCTTCCAACATAAATGAGAAAACACATTTGACAAATACAAATCAGTATTGTGATCCATGAAGGAAGGTACATGAAAGTATAATCCCTACAATCACTGCATCTTGTTGCAAGTAGAGGGAATTTTCAGGCCTTAGCATAGGAAAGTAGAAACCAACCAGGGCCTGATGATTTTCCCGAGCTGAAGAGATAGAGATTAGATAGGCTAATATAGCTATAATTTGTGGGCAGAATGCCAACATGAAAGAAACTGCACCCACAAAAAGATCTCTGTAGAGCTTCACAGGGGTCTTCCAGGGTCTTTGGCTCAGTATTGATCTATACAAATGTGAGAGGAAACTGCCCAGCAACAGAGAAAAACCATACCATTATAAAGAAATAGGTAGAAGAGTTTCCAGAGCTCATGAAGAGCTGGGAATAGTTTGTATTCTTACTAGCAGAGTAAATTCATAACCCATGGGCCATCAAGTAGTAGAATTTCGAAGTGATATTGCCTGAGAAGTAGGAGTTTTTAGCCTTAGACTAAAGACTGCTCCACAACAAAGAATAAAAGGGAGTCTAGGAGGGATCTAACTAATTAAAAAAATCTAGTTGTATTCCAGGGGGAAAATTGCATTAGTAAAAGTAAGACAGATGCTGCTCTACTTACCATGGGGTTAGGTCCTCATTAGCCTATCATAGGTTGAAAATATTCTTAAGTTGAAAATATATTTAATACACTTAACCTACTTCTTAACACCGTGCTCTGTGATCACCTGCCGTGTTATCTCATGCTGTCTAGAACTGCAATGGCTAGTGCTGTCTAGCATTACAGGAGACTAGCTTACCACATATTGTTAGCCTGGGAAAAGACCCAAATTCAGAATTTGAAGTATCATTTCTGTTCTTATAAAGATGAAAAATATTTTAGTTAAACCATCCTAAATCAGGGGTTATTTGTATAACACAACAAACAATAATGTAGTTAAAACTGTTCAGCATCCATTTCAACATTTCTATGTGGTTTTGTGTTCATCTTGATTTGCCTCTTTGTGACCCTGGATTAATATTTTTAAATCACATTTGAGAATATTTTGATCATTATTTCTTAGATTTTGTCCTGCCTATTTTTCCCTTTTTCTCCTTCTACTTCCATGTACGTTAAACTTCTTGACATTGTTCTGTATGGCACAGTAACTGTTCATTTTTTCAGAATTTTTTTTCAGTACTTAAGTTTGATTTTTTTATCGACTTGGTTTCAAGTTCACTGATACTTCAGATATTTTTTACTTTTCAGTTTAGAATTTCCATTTTTTAAAAGTGAAATTTTTAGATATGTGTTGTGATTCCTCATCTGCTCAATTAACATGTCCATCTTTTCCTTTAAATCCTTGAACATATTCATAAGTTGTTTTTCAAGTGGGGTTGAACCCAGGGGCATTCTACCTCCAAGCTACACTCCTAGACCTTTCTTTTCTTTTTTTTTTCTTAATTTTGAAACAGGGTCTCAATAAGTAGCTGAGGCTGGCTGTATTACAGGTGTGCACCACAACACCCAGCCACAATAGTTTTTAAAAATGCCCTTATCTGCTATTTTTAACAATGGTGTTATCTCTAGAATTTTTCTATTACTGTTATTTCAACCTAATTTTTAGATTAATTTTTCAGTATTTTTGTTTGTCTCATAATATTTAAAATCAATACTATGCTATATTTTCTGAATGCTACACTGTTGAGAATCTTCGTCATGTTATCTGCATTTAATAGTGTTGGATCTTATTCTGGAAAGCAGTAAATTTATTGGAGAGTTAACTTAAAGTTGTGAAAGCAAATTTGAGGCTTTTTAAAAAGGGCATTTCTAGAGTAACATTTCCCCTAAGGTTAGAGAAACTCTATTCATAAAGTGTACCATTACTGGAATCTTTTTTCAGCTCAGAGTTGCCTGTGACATGCTTTATGGAGTATTGCTTGCAGGTGCACACATAACTTAATATTTAGCCTGGACTTGAGGCCACTCTTTTGCAGATTTTGGCGGAGCTTCTCTTTTTTCAATTTCCTGACAATATCCAGCCTTCTCAGCAGCCCTGATATCCACTGCCTTGCTAGTCCTTTCTTAGATTTTGGAGTTCTCCTCTGTGTTATAATTTTGGGAGTATCCCCAAGCAGAGAACTCAAGTCATGTTTTCCTATTCTCAAGAATCATAGACACATATCATCCATTGTGCAATGGCTAGAAACAGTTGCTCTACCAAATTTTGTCAAGTTTTGTGTTATTTACAATGGGAGTTTTACATTTGATATTCATCAGACTGTTATAGCTAAAATTGGAGGCTGCTTATTTAATTTTGTTTTTCAAAAACACTAAATTTGCATCAAGGCCCTTTTACTAGGTATTTACTATAGTCCCTTACCTTTCCTTAGCTGCCTCTCTATCATTCATCTCTCCATTCATATGTGCCTTTTGGTGAGCACTGAATCTAAACTATCATGAGCTTTTTTAGTCACTATTTCAGTACCCTATTTTATTGTCTTCATAGCCTCTATTACCACTGGCAATCACCTTGTTTATTTGTATGTCCCTTCCTTGCTTTTCCTCACCAGGATGTAAGCACTTTGAAAGTAAGAACTTTTTCACATTGTTTATCACTATACTCCCAGAACTAGCATGGGGACTGGCACTGACAGGTGTTTAAGAATTGGTATGGTTAGATATGGAATGGCCCCTTGAAGAGCTCATAAATTGGTATTTGGAGTTGATATAATCAAGTTTTGAGGGCTGTAATACCAGTAGTGGATAAATACTTACCTGGGTGGTACCCAATTAGGCCTGTAGGGTATGGCTGGAGGTGGGTCACTGAGGGTGCAGCCTTGGGGATCATACTTGGTTTCTCCTCCCCCTGCTTTCTCACTTGCTTCTGATCTCCATTGCTCTCCCTCTCTCCCCTTCCTGCTGCCATGCCCTGAGATGAGCAGTCCCTGGCATCACATGGACTGAACCCCAAACTAAGAAAATGAATCTTCTTTCCTCTTACATGGTCAATCTTTTAGATTACAGCTGCAAGAATGCTGACCGGAACAGAAAATAGTACCAGGAGTGGGGTTGCTGCTATATCTAAATCTGACCAGGTGGATTGTGACTCTTTGGAACTGGTTTGTGAGAGAAAATTGGAAGGGCCAGAATATGGCTAGAAAGCTGGATGTTAGAGAGTGTGTTCAGGAGATTTTGGATGGCAAAGAGGAGGAGTCCTTAGGGAAACAGAGTAGACGCCAAGTGTGTTACACTTTGGCAAAGAACTTATACCCATTTTGCTCATGACTTGAAACTGTGTGTGAGACTGAATTTAAAAACAATGGGCTAAATAACCTGGTGGGAGAAATATCAAAACAACAAAATATCCAAACTGCATTATAGATATTGATGTCCAGGTTCAGCCAACTGTACACTAAATTTCAGGAGTGGAAAGTAAAGTGGAGAGACTTTAAATAGTTGCAGTTTGGCCAGAAAGGCATGAATAAATCTGGGGCTCAGAGAGATGATGTTATGAAAGGAAGTAAGATGGCTGAAAGGAAGGAGGAAGTGGTGGCCATGATGGAGGTGGAAGATAGAGTGGGGCCAGTGGCAGCTCAGAGGGACTTGGGGTCAGTGGCCGCCTGGGTGGAGTGGACCCAGGTGCAGTGATTAAAAGAGCCCCAGAGGCCATGATTAAGGAGGACATGACTACCTATTCTATTGGCAGCCCCTCTCAGAGCCCATGTTTTGCTGGCTTTGCTAGAAAGAGGGGGCCATGGAGGCTTCCCCCCACATTTCAAAGAAAGGCCTGAGAAGCCAGACAACATATGGCAGGGTCAGATGTATGTGACTTGCTTTTTATTTTTATCTTCATTGTCTTTTACAGGGGCTCAGAAGAGTTCACCTTGAGTCTCAGAGGAGACTTTGGTCTTTGGGATTTTTCAAAAGTGCTGCAACTGTTAAGACATTGGGAACTCTTGTAGAAGACTAAATGCTTTGTGTATTCTGAGCTGGGCATGAGCTCTTTAAGGGCCAGGGGCAGAATGTTATGGTTAGCTATATAATGGCCCCTTGAAGAGCTCATAAAATTGGTGTTTGGAGTTGATATAATTGAGTCTTGAGGGTTGTAATCCCAGAAATGGATAAATCCATTGTGATGGATTTACCGGGATGGTATCCACTAGGCCTGTAAGGTATGGCTGGAGGTGGGTCCCTGGGGGTGTAGGCTTGGGGATTATATTTGGTTCTTCCTCCCCTTGCTCTCTCTCTTCCAGTCTCCATGATGTGAGCACAGCCTATGTGCTGTCGCTCTCTCCGCTTCCTGCTGCCATGCCCTCCGATCACTGGCCTCACATGGATGGCACCTGAACCTGTAAGAAAATAAATCTTCCTTCCTCTAAGTTACATGGTCAATCTTGGAGATTATAGCTACAAGAATGCTGACCAGAACAGGAATGTTTTCTAAGGAGACTGGGGACGTAGTTCAGTGGTAAAGTCCTTAAGTTTTCTGACCATAATTTTTCTTGTGGTAGATTTTACAATTCAGAAGTATTCTTTTCAGGGTGCTTAGCATGAGTGAGATCCTGGGTTTGGAGGTTTGGATCCCCAGCACAGGGTGAGGCAGGGGGTGTTGTTGAAAGAATAAAGATAGCCGAAAGTTGCTAATGTTCTTAAACCCTGGATAAACCAGGTGCTTAGTAAATAATACTGGTTGATTTGCTATGAAGCAACTCTTCTAAAATAGGTTTATATTTCAGATATTTGAATAGGATCTTACACCCTGAATCTTCTTGAGGGTACACCCTTTCATCTGGCATTGTGAAAATGTGCTTACTAGTTTCTTTTCTTTTTTGAAATTGAACATGAAATGCTTAACTTCAATTTACTTAGGTTTTTTCATTTAGTAATTCACATTTTAAAATTGTTTTACAAAAACATGCAATATATCAGAAAAATCACAGTCTTTAACTAGATGTATTAGGAGAAATTTTATGATGATTTCCACATGATTCAATGACTATTTCTATTTTATGAGTGAATTTTGGCAATTATGTAATTAATATTTCATAAAATTAATTTTAAAATTTCTTTTAAAGTTTGAAGGATAAGGAGAAATGTTTAGAAAAGTAGAAAAACCCTTTCAAGTATAGATAAAAATCTAAAGTAAATTTAATGTTTCCAATTACACATTTTGGTTATTTATCCATTGAACATAAAAATCTACTTTATTTTGAATATCTAATTTGTCCCTCCATAATGTCATAGATAACATTTCCTTATATGTCTGATCATTTCAATGCTCTTTCCAAATTAAATTATTTTCCTGTTTTAGGTAATTTGAATACTTTAAAGTAATTTGCAAACACTTCTTTCACACAACATTGTTAAAGTCAAGACTCGGTACTTGCAATAATCAAAAAAACAAAACAAAGACATCTAAATTTAGCACATGCTATATATTTGTATTAAATGTCAATGTGGAAAATATTAAAATAACTTAATCTCAAAAGGTTAGAAGTATGTTCTAAATTAGAGTTTAAAGAGAACCATTTCTGCACTTTTATTGGTGCATTGTAATTATACATCATAGTGAGATTCAAAGTGATGCATGAGTATTTTGTCTTTAAATCTCTTCACCATAGTTTTCCTTCTGGTAGGTTTTACAACTGAGAATATTCTTTTCAGGGTAGTAAAATGGAGGAGCCTGTAAACAGCTATGTAAACTACTGATTTAAAAATATACGATTATAGGCACAATTTTGGCTTTCTTCTATGTATTAAATGCCTTAGACATCATTGAGTGCTTTTGGAGCATCTGTTGAAAAATGGTGTGTGGTGCTTGAGACATACTGAAGAAATTGGAGCAGTATTTTCAGTACTCTTCTATGAGTTGATAATAAACAATAAGAACAACAATATAATATGCATGCTGGGATAACTTGATGGTGTAAAGGGTTTGAAAATATTGACATGAGCTGTCCTTGAATGTTTTTAGTGAAGCAGCAAGGTCTTCTTAAAACTTTTAATGTTGGAGCAATGAGATGGTGTATAGATTCTCCTCACAGCGTGCTGAAACAAGACCAGATGTGCTTATGGAACAAGTTTCCTTAATGTATGTTGCATGGAAAACAATTTTCAGAATGTAGGGATTGGTTTCATGAAGCATCCATTTCAATGAAGACAAAACCAGGGTCAGATATGACAAAGTTACAGCAGATTAGATTTAGCAAACCCTGATCATGGTGGGAACCCACCCCAGGAACAGTTAAATTGGGCTTTATTAGGAAGTTTACAGTTACCTGGGTATGGTGGTACACATCTGTAATCTTGATACCTGGGAGACTTAGATAGGGGATCACAATTTGAGGTCAGTGCACAGTAACTTAGGATACCCTATTTCAAAATAAAATAAAATAGGGCTGGAGGCATAACCTGGAGGTAGAATGCCCCTGGGTGCAATCCCTAGTACCACTAAATAAATACACACAGATAAATAGTGCTAGGGGTGTAGCTCAGAGGTAGAATGACCCCCTGGGTTCAATCCCCAGGACCACCAAAAGAAAAAATTACATTATTTGCCAATTATCTCTTGGGTTTTTAAAACCAGTAGCTCTTTGTTTTCCTAAAATTTCATATGGAAGGGGATCTAGTTTATCTAATTTTAATAGATGCAGTTCTTAATAGAAAGGCTGAACATATATACATTTGGCCTGTAAGAAACAAATGGGAAAAATTTGAATTTACATCTTTTTCAATCACACTGAAAAATATCTCCAAGGTCATTTATACATCATGAGATGACCGGTCTGTGTTTGAGAAAATTGGAACATGCCTGCCAGAACATAACAGACATAAGACCGACCCCTAATAAATATTCTTTTTTTTTTTACAGTACTGGGGATTGAACCCAGGGGCGTTCTACCTCCGCGCTACACCCCCGGCGCTATTTTTTATCCTTTATTTTGAAACCGGGTCTCACGAAGTTGTGGAGGGCCTTCACTAAGTAGAGAGAGAGAGAGAGAGAGTGAGAGAGAGAGAGAGAGAGAGAGAGACAGGGAGAGAGAGCGAGAGAGCTGAGGCTGGCAGCGAACCCGAATCCTCCGGTCTCCGCCTCCCAAAGTACTGGGATTACAAGCGTGCGCCACCACGCCCGGCTCCTTAATAAATATTCTGTAGTTCCTGGTAACTGAAAAAGCACATCACGTGACCTTCATGGTGGAAGATGGAGAACTGCTTGTGCTAGGTTGGTTTTCACATGTACCTTCTTCCTCTGCATAAGTTTTCTAGGAAATTCTGCAGCAATACCAACGTTCTCTGATTTGGAAGCATAGCAGAGCTTTTAGTCAGTCTTTTAGTCCATCTTTGCTTACTTTTTTTTGTGTGTGTGGTACCGGGGGCTTTCTACCTCCAAGCTACACCTCCAGCCCGATTTTATTCTTTTATTTTGAGACAGGGTCTCACTAAGTTGCAGAGGCCCTCACTAAGTAGCCGAGGCTGGCCGCGAACCTGAGATGCTCCTTTCTCAGCCTCCCAAGTTACTGGGATTACAAGTGTGCGCCAGCACACTGGGCTGTTTATTTTTATTGCAATTTTTGATAAGATATTCAGTGAGGTCCCACTAAGAAGTGACTTGTGAGTAAGAATCTTGAAGAGCTGAGAGCACAGGATACTGGGCCTGTAGAAAAACAGCATTCCAGACCTAGGATGTCGCAAATGCAGAGAGGCCCTGAAGCTAATATATGTCATTGGCCTTACATTATGCATCATTCACTCACTCACTCACTCATTCATTCATTCATTCATTCATTCCTTTTTTGGGGGATGGGTACTGGGGATTGAACTCATGGGCATTCTACCTCTGAGTTACACCCCTAGCCCTTTTTATTTTTTGTTTTGAAACAAAGCCTCACTAGGTTGGTGAGAATCTGGCTAAATTGCTGAGGCTGGTCTCGAACTTGGGATCCTCCTATCTCAGCCTCCCAAATACTGGGATTACAGGTGTGCACCACCATGCCTGGCTCATTCATTCCCTTCTCTATGCACTTACCATTGACTAACTCATGATCACTGATTATTTATAAGGCTTTGGGTTAAGCATAAGAAGCTAACATGCATCATGCATACTAATCATGGTAAAATATAAAAATTTATACTCAAAACACATAAAACACGAATAAAATATTTAAAATAATAATAGATCATTTGTTTACTCTGCTACAACCATAATCGTCTCTTTGTTATTCCTAGAACCCATCAGACAGAATCCTCTTTCATGCCTTTATACTTGTTCCTTCTGCCTAAAACATTTTCCCCTCAGGGAGTCACATAGTTAATACCAGGATGTTATTTAAAAAGTGCCTTTTTCATTGAAACCCTTACTGGTTACCCTATCTGAGATCTTATCTCCAGAATATTTACTTTCTATTTTTCTTCTTTTTTTAAAATACTGTTTTATACTTACCAGTTATCATCTAACATACATATATTGTATTTATTGTTCCTGTCTTCCTCACTAGAATTTAAGCTCCACGAGGGCAGAACATTTATTTTTTGTTTCTCCAATGACTAGAACAGTACATGCTCTTTATATACTATTTGTGGTTGAATGGGTAAATGGACCAAGTGGAAGCCGGGCGTGGTGGCGCACGCTTGTAATCCCAGTACTTGGGAGGCTGAGACTGGAGGATCGCAGGTTCGCAGCCAGCCTCAGCTAAGTAGTGAGGTCCTCTGCAACTCAGTGAGACCCTGTTTCAAAATAAAGAATAAAAAATAGGGCTGGGGGTATAGCTCGGAGGTAGAATGCCCCTGGGTTCAATCCCCAGTACTGCAAAAAAAAAAAAAATCCATGAAAAAGATCACACACAGAAAAAGAAATCATTGGCTGAGTGAGAGCTGAGGAACAGGGTGGCTGGGGAAAGAGATTGTTCATTGTGTATTTTAAAATGTATTTCAACTTTGAACTACATGAATTAATTATCTATTTAAAATATTGTTTGAGAGAAATTAAAAAGATACTAAAAAGAAAGTGACAAGTACAAAGGAAAAGCAGATAAAGTGTTATGAACTTGTGATGGAGAAGCCCATGGCGGTGGCCCTGGCCTTGAGGGTGGGCGGGGTGTGCATGTGGGTGATATGGGGGAAACCCAGTGGGCGAGGACAACAGCATGAGTTGTCCAGATGCAGATAAAACCACACAGTTCTGAGAAACAATGGAGATTAGTCAATTGGAATAAACATTTGAAACCGGAAACGTTTCTTGATTGTTTGGAACAAAATTATAGAGAACTCAGTTGCCAGGTTAAGGATTTTAGTCTTGTAATGTCAAATAATTTGACTCCTAATGATAATAACATGGACTATACCCTGGAATTGTATGATATTGTTAAGGTAAAGATGGAGAAATGCAGATATAAATTACTTTAAAGATAACACTAGAGAGGGTCATGCTGAGTGGAGGAGGAAAGAGAAAAATTCAGACAATTATGATACATCTACATTGTAAAAGCATTCACTTAATACAAAAGAAATATAGTAATGTTGAAATTCTCTTTGTCGATCAGCTTCAGGGATAAACATGCCCTTGTAGGTACATGCTTGGATATTTTTCTCTGAATTTATATATATACATATATACATCCCAATAAAATTGGAATCCTCATCATACATACTGTTTTGCAATTTAATTTATTCCATTGGCATTATTCCATACCAATTCATATAGGGCTAAGATATTCCTTTTATAGCACGTAACATTCCATTGGAAGGATATATCAGAATTATTTTAACCAATTCAGCTTAAATGGGTATTGACTTTTTTCTCTGCTTTCGTTATTTAATGACAACAATATTTTCAATTATAGAGATCTTCAGACCCAGGCACGCTGGCACATGCCTGTAATTTTGGTACTTGGGAGGCTGAAACACGGAGGATCACAGGTTTGAGGCCAGTGTGTGCTAACTTAGTGATATCCTGTTTCAAAAAGATAAAAAAATAAAAAGACTGGATGTGTATCTCAGTGGTAGAACCACCCCTGGCCTCAGCCTGCTTCAATTCCCAGTACCCCCTCCACACACAAAGATCTTCAGATATTGATTCTTGTCTTCTTTTCTTTTTTGCGGTACCAGGGATTGAACCCAGGGGCGTTCTACCTCCGCGCTACACCCCCGGCCCTACTTTTATACTTTATTTTGAAACCTGGTCTCACGAAGTTGTGGAGGGCCTCACTAAGTAGAGAAAGAGAGAGAGAGACAGGGAGAGAGAGAGCGCGAGCGAGCTGAGGCTGGCCGAGAACCCAGATCCTCTGGTCTCCGCCTAACCAAAGTACTGGGATTACAAACGTGTGCCACCATGCCCGGCTCTTGTCTTCTTTTCATTAAGTTGATAGATGCTATAGCACTTGAAAGGTATCCTTTATTGTCTTTTATCCAATTTAGAAATTCTACCCATGTTAGAGAAAATTGAAAATCAAATTATGTGTTTTAATTACCTTTTATGGTATAATACACCACCGCAAATTCAGGGTCTTCAACAACAATTTGTTATTTCTTTCTGATTTGTGGTTGACTGGGCATGGGTGAATGTTTCTCACCTGAGATCACTCCCGCTGTGGCAGGCAGATGGTGCCTGGGGCTGGAGTCATAGGTAGCTCAGCTGGGCCCAAGTCGAAGATGATTTCTTCATTCACAGTCAGGGCCTCAGTCCTCCTAGGTCTCTCATTCCTCATTTCCTCCCAGTGTGGTTTGAGCTTTGTGAGGAATGACAGTCAGTGTTGTACTTCATACGTGGTAGCTAGTTGTCAAGAAGCAGGAAACAGAAATCACCAGAACCGGTACAGCATTACATCTCCCATTTTCTTTTGGTCAAAGGGGTCACAGGACTCACCAACGTTCAACAAGGTGGGAAGTGTAATTTTTGTTGGAGGAGTGTCAAAGTCACAGTGCCAAAGCACATGTGGGATGGGAGATATGGTAGAGACAGTTTTAGAAAATACCATCTTCCATATTATGCTACATGTGTTATGTCTTAGGAGTAAAGTTTCTGTCCCACTGTCTGACAAAAAACCATCTGTGTTACACAATGGTTGAAAAATGAACAGGGTACCGGTGGTTTATTTACCCTGTCATTAGATTGCTTGTGATCAAGTTTTTCCACGGTTTCTCTTTATGTATCATGTATGCAAATTATATAAATGTAATAGTCCTTTCAATGAATATTAAGTAGTACCATGCATCTAGTCTTTGGGTCTGTAGAAATGAATAGTGCACACTTTACATCCTTAGAATGTCTATAATCTAAAACATGAATTAGGGGACACAGATATCTAAATATGATATCTAAGATTTAGATATCTAAATCTAAAAAATGAATGAGGGGAAACAGATATCTAAATAGATTGTGTTGAAGACACAATGGGAAAAGTCATTTCAAGGCAGGGTGGTAAAAAGGAAGGAGTGGTCACCAAAAGGTTAACAGTGGAGATAGCAGAAGATGAGGCTTGGAAATAGACTAGAGTTACCCAGTGGTTAAAATGTGACCAGGCATTTGAGAGAGGGGGGAAAAAGTCATGGAGACATGAAACAGATTTATAGAGGGGACATGAGAAGATGTGCACTTTAAAGCAACAAAATATCGCGGCAATGATAAGGAGAATGAATTAGGATGAGGGTCTATTTCTTGGTGAGAGATAATAGTCTTAATTAAAAATAAAGGGCATGCACAGTAATTGAGATGTAAGATCTAATAGGGGAAAAAGCTTAGAAGGTAGATTTTTATAAGACTTGTTCACTGATTTCTTGGGTGTTAGGGTAAGAAAGAGAAAAGAATCTAGAATAGCTCCTAAGAGTCCAGCTATGCCACTATTATCTAAGAAGTATCATTCACAAATAAAGGAATACAGGAGAAAGAGCAGTACTGGAAGAATCTATATTTGAAACATCCATGGAAAATCCAGGTGGAGATGCCTTTTATGCCATTCAAGGGTCTTAAGCTGGAAGGATAGATTCAGGACTCAATAGTATATAGGTAGCAACTGAATGCATGAGCTCAGTTAGCTCAAATGGAGGGAGAAGATATTGAAGAAGACCTATCAGACAGCAAGGAAGAGAACCAGGTGAGACTGTAATAGAGAAGCAGGGGATTGACAAAGTTGCAAGGTAGGAGAGCGAGCAGGGTAAACGTTCTGGGGAGATAAGGCAAGGTAGGTCAGCAGGGTCTAAATGATTTGGATTTATTTTCAATATTTACCTAAATATTTTTGTATTCTCCAATTTTAGTGGCATTCTTTTCATATCTGAATGCACAACATACATTTTTCTTTAACTCTATGACATGCAGTTTTAAGGCTGAATTATTTCCTGGTAATCATTTTCTTTTCTCTAAATGTAATGATATTATGTATATGTGGGTTGATTTGTAACCCCACCCCACATGCGATATTTGTATCTAGGTGAACTGACTTCCCTGTCTCAACTAACTTGCCCCAACATACTCAAAATATCGACTTTAGGAAATCATTCTTATAGGTTTAAATATTTCCATTTTTAAGTGTCCCTCATTAAAATACAAACTCTCTTGGTTGTTGTAACATCTTGTCATGAATAATACTATATTGAGAAGGGACAGGGAGTGTTATAATGGAAAGATTATAAATTTTGAGCATGAGCATGGAAATATGGATTGGGCTGGGGCATTCAGAAAATAACTTGAATTTATTCAAGCTGTGAATATCTTTTGTATAAATTTTTATGGCATTTCTAGTAGGGAATGAGAAAGGGAAATAGTCTTTCCTGAACGCTCACCATGTTCTCACATGTATTATCTGATTTTATAGTCATAAATGTGCTCTAGGATCGATACTGTTATCCCCATTTACATATGGGAATATTGAGGCCCCACAAGGTTGAATTGTTTGCTCAAGATTGCATTGCTAGTTAAAATCCAAAATTTGAATTAAAACTTTTCCAAAATCCTTTCACTTTCAAATTTTGGGGCGAATCCTATTCCTACTAATGTAAGAGCCTTATCGACGTTCCTGGGATTTGTGTCTCAATATCTCAGGTTAGAACTCAAAGTCCTCTATCATGTGGCTTCTTTTTCTCATATACTGCATATGTCAGTCAACACTCTTCTGCTTGCTCAGGGGTCTTAATAAAGACCAGCAGCAATCTCTTTCTGCGTATGGTCATCTCTTTCATTGTACTGCTCTTTCTTAGGTTGTAATGGCAAATCTCTCCCAATACTTCCTGGTATTTTCTGATTGCCCAATCACTTGCTCATCGCTGAACTAATCCTGGGTTGGTGGGGCGTGTTGCTCTTATTGGCCAGGCCTGAGCCCCTTGAGCCGTAGGCTCACCTGAACCATGGCAATTAGAAGTGGGGAGGCCGGGCGTGGTGGCGCATGCTTGTAATCCCAGTACTTTGGGAGGCGGAGACCGGAGAGGATCCGGGTTCACGGCCAGTCTCAGTTCTCTCGCTCTCTCTCCCTATCTATCTATCATCTATCTATCTATCTATCTATCATCTATCTATCATCTATCTATCTATCTATCTATCTATCTATCTATCTATCATCTCCTTAGTGAGGCCCTCCGCAACTTAGAACCGGTTTCAAAACAAAGCATAAAAAATAGGGCCGGTGGTGTAGCGCGGAGGTAGAACGCCCCTGGGTTCAATCCCTGGTACCGCAAAAAAAAAAAAAAAAAAAAAAAAAAAAAGAAGTGGGGGAACATTGTGTCTATACAGAAAAATCAGAAAAAATCAGAAAAGCAGAGGAAGGGAATCCTGGATAGTCACAAATAGCAGATGCCCACTCTTCATTTTCACATTATTATTTCACTTGGACCTGCTCTAGTCAGTAATGTAGACATGATTATGAAATGATTTTCTCATCTGCACGTTCCTACCCACTGTTTCCTTTGTACTTGTTTTTCCATTCTGGCCATCCTTTCAAAGACATTCTCTCAAAAGCGTCATCTTTCCTCTACATTCTGGAAGCCTATTTTATTTTGAAGAACAGTACTACTAAGTTGCCAAGGCTGACTTTGAACTTACTATCCTCTTGTCTTAGCCTCTCAAGTGCTGGGATTACAGGCATGCTCCACCATCCCCACTTTTTTTTCCTTATTTCTTTCCCATACAATTGAATTGTTATATAAAAAGGAATGAGAAAATGATTTCATCTTTAAATTTGCATCTAATACAGATTTTCAAATTAAAAAATTAGAAATTTGCAATAAAACGTATTTTATTATCATTTATTATTAAATTATTTTATTACCTTTATTGCTTTTCATTATTTTATTTTATTATTGGCATTTTAGATTGGCTTATGTTAATATGCCTCTCTGCAAAGGTGTGATTAATATAGATTTGTTTTAAATAAAAGAAAAATAAATAAAATGAACATATTTTAAGACAAGGCAGGCTTCAGAGAAAATCTCAAGTGCATGTAATTTTCTTATACTTTCTACAATAAAGAAAAGGAAGCTCTGTGATGCTGTAGTGATGCTTTCGTTGGTGAATTGAGAGCAATTTATTTTGTGTACAGGATATGTAACCTTTCCTTATAGAATATAATGCTTATAAAGAGATTTTCCAATATTTATTCTTTGATGTTTCATATCCCAGTGTTACCATGAGCCAAGTCTATGCTGGACATAATGGGAAAGATAAGAATAAATAGAACACTTGCTCAATAAAGTTTATAATCTTGATGGAGTAGTGATGATAAATGTCACCTTTTTTCTTCCTATGTTGACATAACGAAATTCTAGCTAGATAAGGGTAAAAGCAAAACAAAATAGGACAAAACTCTACCCTGTTTTTGTTATATGGTTGAAAAAAGTGAAGATTTTAAGCTTATTTTCTCACAATATTGTCATAGTATAACTATCACTCAGTTTTTTGCAATACTCTTTGTATCTAACAGTTGAGAATGGTGATGACAAGATGTACACATTCAAAATAACATGTCCTGAAAAGATGGTAAAAATCATATTATGATATTACGTCCAAACAATGGGAACAAGCATATTGCTATACATTGAAAAGATGTTTTTTCATTATCTGTACTTTGACCAGAAGTAATTCACTTATGGAAGTTGCTCAGAACATTCACACACATATGCAGCCGTATTTGATAAAAAGATCACTGAAAAGAATATATATATATAAAACAACATATGTAATATATATTATATTTGCTTACATATGCTATATATTATATATATATATATATGTTTGTATATGTTTGCATCAAGCATTTACAAATGACTCAAAATCCTATGACTATCTCTTTAGATAAAGACACTCAGAGACATCCTAGATTTCTGCACAGCCACAGGATATGGGATAGCAACCACCTTGAAACCAACACAATTGAAAAGGCTCAAAGTCAGTGCAAGGCAGAACTCTCACGAAGGATGAGCAGTTCTTAAGAATCACTCTATTACAGATTTCTGCTGAGAGTGGCATAAATTTTAACCTAGCTTCAGAGACTTTCTAAATTTCTTTCTAGGAATTTTCTAGCAAATTTTCAGTATTACAAAACTGTTTTTCAAACTAACCACAGACTCCCCTCGTCACCCACTATTCCCCCCTGTATTTTTATACTTTGAAACTTTTATAACTTTTTAAGTATATGCATGAGAAATTAACATAGTCCAACATCAACTCCAATAAAATGAGTTCACTCAGTTCCCCATTAAAAATATTCTTCCCTTAAATGTAAACAAGTCTATAATTCATGTGCCACATATTTATTTTAATCACCAGACTTGTGGCAAATCTGCATTGCTGATACATCTGTTGTTCTGCCTTCAAGCCCCCAATTTCCCCTACTGGCCTGAAAAAAAAAATGAACGACAACCTTCCTAGAGAGTCTGTCCAATGGCCAGGGACTTAAACACAGGCGGGATCGTTCTGAATCTCTAGCAATTAATTATCATCAGTTGTCTCATTGACAGCTGGGGGCCACATTTAGCCAACCAGCTGCCCTGTGTTGTACAATGCTATGTCTGTTCTAAGCCCCTTGGGTGATTCTTGCTGTATGTAAAGTAGCAGCAGTTGTAGTAGCATTTGCTTCTGCGTAGATGCTTTATGACTCGTATGTCAAGACTATGGTAACCCTTCAGGAACAGTGAATGCCTGATAAATACCATGAGATGCTTCCTTGGACATGAGCAGAGAAAACAGGAAATGTTTAAACCACAAGTGGAAGTAAAATGGAATGCCCAATAAAATGGCATTAAAGTGTGATGTCTGTTCAGGACTTATTTAATTATTTCGCTTATTAGGAGTTTGATGTGGAGGTTTTAGGTGGAAGCTCAAATCCCCAACAAGGACCCCTGTGAGTGTTTGTGCCCAGCTACAAAAAAAAAAAGAGTTTGGTGGAAAACATGTCCTATCAGGCTGTGAAAAACATAATTAACAGGGCCTAACCTGTCACCAGATCTTATTGATCTATGAGTTAACAGATGATATTCTGCATGCAATATCCGGTGCCCTTATCTATTTCTTTAAATATCAGCAACATCCTCTTTTGTAATACATCAAAACAAATCTGAGCTTTAGCAGGAACATAGTGGAGTAAGAAAACCTTGAATTTGAACAGTAACTCAAACAAAAGTCCTCAGATTTAAGAAGCCAAGGGCTAAAATTTTCATAATCTTAAAGGAAGTTTAGGAAAGTGGGTGCTGTTTATGTCCTAAATTTCCATCTGGTGTTTTTAACATAGGCCTAGGAAATGATTTTAAATATTTTGCATGATTAGCAGAGGCCACTTCCCTATTCCTAGGATGCCCTTCAGCTAAACTTCTTGTTTATCTCTTTGCCTGCCTCCTATCTTCCTGGGAGTTGTCGTTCATGAATTTAGTATTAATTCAAATGAATGCAGGGCAGGGAGAGGCAAGTGTTCGGAAGAAGTCAATACTGACTTCACAGCCACTCTATCATGGCCACATTTGTTTTCTAACTTGGTCAGATTTATCAGAAATAAGATTCAGCTGTGTGTGTTCTGAGACAGGCAAGTTGCTGCTAGCTTCTTTTTGAAACAAATTGCTATCATGGATGTCGACATTTATTAAAGCTCAATCTATGACAATTTTGTAGTAAACATTTAAACATTCTTTTGAAATCCAGTAGTGCCAAAGTGTACGTAAGGACCTGTAATCACGGTACACTTGAATGTGTAGGTTTCTCTTTATTGATTGTATACTTATAAACTTGGTTTCAAGCTTATGTCTATAAACAGATTCACATGGTTAAAGACTTCTTTCGACTATTAGTCACTTAGAATTTTTGTGGGAAAAATACATCAACACACTAAGCTAATAATCCTCTTAGACATCCCAATTTTGCTTCTCTTTTAGTTATTTCTTTTCTTGGTTTCAATTTGACATTACTCTGACAAGAGCAGAGAAAATTTGAAAAGTATTTCTCAGCTTTGTAAAATTCACATCAACATCTGTTCACCACTATAAAAGTTTATAGTTACGTGGAAATTTGAAATGTAAATCAGGTATCATTTGCTGTTACAGCTTTCAATTAAAAAGAAATAGCTAGATTTTTAAGGGAATCAAAGTTAGCAAAAGAATTCCCACATAAATACCTTTTTACCTAGAATCTAAATTCATGTTAGCTGATGTCATTGTCTCTTTTGGTGTCATTTTGTGTTTTTTTATGCACTGAGAAACAAGGGCCTTCTCCAAAATATTTCTGCTGATAGGAAAAGTTTAAAACTTTGTAATATAGGGTAATCTATTATCTTAGACTACATTTTCTTAAGGATCCTACTGGTGTTTCTGAAGAAAGTTGGAAATTGACTTTTCCACATTCAAAATTCAAAATTACTTCAAATTTCTCCACTGAAGGAGAGAGGTTTCTCTGACCTAGAACAAGGTAGATTTCAATGATGGTGAGAATGTTAATGAAGAGGCTTTACAGGCTATTAAGTACTTTGCAAAGCTACCTGGCAGATAACAGACACGTAATAATGGATTTCGAACGAGTGAAGGTTCAGAAGAAAAAATTCTGCAATAAAAGTAGCAAGAAGCTTGACCATGCTCTCACTGTGAACAGGGTGGCTTTTTGTCCAAGGGCACTCCACTTCCATCTCTTGATAGTTATAGGTTATTAATTCTTTTGTTCCTTTTAACAAATGAAATGTATTGGGAAAATTAGTGTTTAGACAATATGTAAACTGAAGGAAATCAGAACTTTGTGAATAATTGTCTAGTATCCATTTGAGTATTGTGGATTTAACGATAGAGGGATACTGAAACTTATGGCATCTAAAATCAGATGTAATGTCAGAGTTTTTAATTTTCAGTTTTATAATCCAACTCAACCAAAAACCTGTTCTTTTCCCATTTGTGGTGGGGAACCTGAAAGTCAGTTAATCGGTGGAAATGCTCATTTATCATATTTTGACTCTAATTAGTATGATATACTGATGGACCTTAGAGTTACAGAGACCTAGCTTTGCAGTTAATGGCAGCTCAGGAAATGTTTCCTCATCTAAAAATGTTCATAAAAATACTTAGCTTTCAGTGTTGGCAAGTATTAAGACGTGATGTATGAAAAGGATTTCAATACAGTGTCTAAATGCCTAAGAAATGGTGTCTATTATCAAAACAGATTTCAATGGCCCTTTCTGACTGAGGTTATCAAGTAATTTGTCATTCAAGCCAGGAAGCTCTTGAGAATAAAAACAGAAACTATTCATTATTACATTGGGATACCAGGCATAAACCAGGACCATGAGCAAGCTCATTCCTGCCAATCTAAGCTTATCATCACCTTGTTCCTGACACATCCATGGAAAAGATAGGCTTAATAGACACTAAAGAGAAATAATGCATAAATTTTCATCTCATCATGATATGATAGAAATTATAACTTGAAGTTTTTCTCTACTTTATAGTTTATTTGTGTTATTTCATAGATTTTAAAATATTAATTAAAAGGAGAAAATTGCTGAGGAGACAGTGGGCTTTGTGCCTGTCCGCAGGGTAACCAGAAGCAACTTGGACTTTTTATAAATTGGGTAGAGCCTCTTTGTCATTGTTTCGTCATTTACTTCTTGCTCCCCTGCATTGCATCAAGACCAGGACAGTGTGGCCAAGCAGATGACTATGTGCTAGAGGGCAAGAGGCTGGAGTTCGATGTGAGGAAAATCAAGGCCCTGGAAAGGCAAATAAGTCATCCTCCTGCCTGTCTTAGCTCATGTAATAAAGGTCTTTATTGTTCTATGTAAAAAAGAAAAAAAAAGAGAGAGATGGAGCTAGAGCTAGAGCTAGATAGATAGATGATAAAGAGAGAGAATTGTTTTTGGGAACATGGAATGGAGAATCTCTGCTGTAGGACAGAGCCTTCTTTGATGAAGAAAAGCAACCTTAAAGCAACCTTAAGAAACAACCCTCCTTATTGTGCGTATAAAGAAGCCAAGTCTAGAGAGAGGCTAAATACTTCAATTAAATTCACTAATTAATGTAAGCACAGTTAGAGGTACAGTAGCCCTTCCCTCCATCCATGGTTTCACTTTCTGTAATATCATCTATCTGAGGTCAACTCCATCCTGAAAATATTAAAATGAAAATTCCAGAAACACAATTTATATATTGTAAATTTGCATGCTTTTCTGAATAGCATGCTGAAATCTCACACCAACCTGCTTTGTCCTGTCCAGAACATGAATCATCACTTTGTCCAGTGTATCCACATCATATATGTTGCTCACCCGTCAGTCACTTAGCACCCATCTCCATTACTAGATCCACTGTCATGGTATTGTGGTCCTTCCATTTAAACGACCCTTATTTTACTTAATAACAGCTCCAAGTCTCAAGAGTAGCTATGCTGGCAATTATGTTGTAATATATTATTAAAATTGTTCAATTTTCTTATTTGCTATTGTTACTAAGCTCTTTCTGTGCCTAATTTTAAATTAAACTTTATCATAGGCATGAATGTTTAAGAAAAACATACTAGATTTAGGGTTAGGTACTATCTATGGTTTCAGATATCCTCCTCATATAAGCCTTTGACTACTGTACAGTCTAAGTTTGTCACTGATTTACTTCTTTCAGTCTTATTATGGAAATGGAAAGCCAGTGTCCTCACATATAAATATTCCTTATAATGAACCATTGAATGCAATTTGTCCATATTGACCAGAGGGAAAAACTATACTCATCAGAACGGTATTCTACTCCCTAAATTCAAAATTCAAAGCTTGTTTGAGATGTGTGTGAGGCTGGTGGTTGTCAGAAATTATGAAATATTTTTAGACTTGGCCCTGAGGAATTTATGCTCACAATAAGTCTAATATTCATTTACTGTAAATGCAATATATGTATATGTGTATATATATATATATTTATATATATATATATATATTAGATATAAACACAAAAGTGAAAAGAAGAAGGGTGTCACCAATTAAGAAATTGGGCGCTGTAATGAGAATCTTAGACTATTTGGAGGTGTGTGGCTTACGTGACTCAGTGGGATAAAAGAAAACAGTGGAACCAGAAAAGCGTAACGCATACTTCAGGACAATAACAACTGACATTTATTCATTGCTAGTTATATCCTAGGCAACATAACGCTTCGTGTGTATTATTTAATCCTTGTAGTTGTCATATGATGTAGGTAATGTCAATATTTCAACTTTAAAGATGAAAAACATTTTAAAGCTAAAGAAGGGTTATATAGATTTTCTTAAATTTGATTACATAAACCATTATTTCATGCATTTTACTTTGGTTACATATACTCCAGCCTGTAACAAACAGCAGCAGCAAAATTTAAGGTGCCTTGCAAAGATAGATAAATACCATACAATAAAATAAATTTAAAAGAAAGAAAATGAGGCAAAGCGATCATATGTTATGAAAATAGGAGGAGCAATAGACAAGAGGATGCATAAAGTAGGCAATAAACTAAGCACATTTGCTAAAAATGGGCCACATTAGCAACTGACATAAAAGAGGATATAAATTAAAAGACTCACAAAGTAAAAATAAGGCATAAAGCAACTTTTGGGAAAACTGATACTGGGACAGAGAAAATTTTGTCTAAAGGAACCTCGTAAATAATGATCGTATTGCTCACTCACATTTAATTCAGCCCTTTGCCTCTATTACCACACTTAATCATCCTAGAAAACTGGTTGTAATCCCAGTACTTGGGAGGCTAAGACTGGAGGATCTGGGTTCGTGGCCAGACTCAGCTACTTAGTGAGGCCCTCTGCAACTTCGTAAGACCCGGTTTCAAAATAAAGTATAAAAAATAGGGCTGGGGGTGTAGCTCATTGAATGCCCCTGGGTTCAACCCCCAGTACCACCAAAAAAAAAAAAAAAAAAAAAGAAAACTGGCTGTTACTCTAATTTTGAAGATGACCGTATTGGAGCACTGAGGGGTTAAGTGAACGGCCTAGAATCCCACAGCTAGTGAGTAGCAGAGCTGGGATTCCAACCCATACGTGCCTGGGTCCCCAGCCAGTGTTCTTACAGGAAGTTACATAAATTCTTGAGAGCTTCCATGCAGTAAACACTGCAAATGCAAACTCTGAGAAGGGATTTTTCTTTTTCTGCTTCTCACCACTCCCTTTAACAGAGCACAAGGAAAACATTTCAGGAGGAATTATTCAAGAGCAAGGCGAGCGGCTGCCAATCTAGCAAGAATAAAAATGTATTTTTCTGTCCTTAAGCTGCGACCCTAGAATAGAGCTTCACAGTTTGCTGGGCATTCTGTGATGCTGTGAGTGGATGGCAGGGATGGGGTGAGGATTCCTTAAGCCCTGGGGATAGATATTGTGCCTTGGGTAGCCACAGCCTCAGGCTGCTTGCTTTGGGGCTCACATATCTTGGGTGGTGACCTAAACAGATGGCAGAAACCAAGAGCATCAGCTGTCATTGCCTTTCCAAAGCTCCCAGAGCCTGGTCAAGGAGGATCTATTTGCCATTTATTTCAGGATACAGCTGGAAAGTGCTATGTTGTCCATTTGTAAAGGGTTCCAAGAAGCTGTTGGAGCTGTTGGTGTTTCTGTGCACAGCCCAGCTGTGGCCACTCGAGTGGGGAGGGGTGACTGGGGGACAGGGCACGGAAGGGGTTCCTGGCAGGTGCGGCCCAGGAGGGCACCTAAATATCATTCTTCTCATACAACAAACGCTTCTGTTTGCAATTGATGCGCTCATCCAAGTGGCAGCATCGTGTCTAACATACTGCGAACGAGAGCGTCATTTAACAAAACAAAACAAAACTTGGTCTGAAAAAGTGTGACTGGATTTGAAATTCATTTCAGAATTACATTGGGTAATGGAAGAAAAACAAGAGCTGCTAGTTTCTTGAACTAAGAATGTCAACTGTTGTAAATTTCCGAATGGATTTGAACAATAGTCGTAGACTTTTTTTGTTTTGCTTTTTGTGAACAGCTTTCTTGAAGTGCAATTCACATACAATGAGTTGCACATATCTGAAGTGTATAATTTGATGCGCTTGACATGTGTGTGCACCCAGGAAACCATCAGCACAATGAGAAGGGGGGGCTCTGGATCCCTCCCCAATGTCCTCCTGTTCCCTTGAACCTTCCCCCACCTCCCCGTACTGCACACCCTGCCCCTGGCGGACCGTCATCTGCCTCCTGTCACTATAGAGGAGAGCAGGGAGCAGAAGTTGACAAACTCTGTGGCCTATGGGCCAACATATTTTTATAAATAAAGTTTTATTGGAACACAGCCAAACTCATTTATATACTGTCTATGGCTGCCTTCACACTAGAATGCTAGTAGGGTAGTTGTTATGGAAACCTTAGAGTCTCCAAATATTTTCTGGCAGGGCCTTTACAGAAAAAGTTTCTAAAGACCTTTGCCCCCATGTACATGTTGTTAACTACCAATAATGGTGTGCATATTTTCCTGTGCTTATTCGTCATCTGTATTGTTTTTGGTAAGGTAATAAGGTACTCAAATCTTTATTTTTATTTGTCTGTTTCCTTTCAGGAAACAAATCAGGTTTTGAGACTTAGCTATAAGCTCTAAATACAAGTCCTTTTTCAGATACAATTTGCAAATATTTTCTTCTAGCCCATACATTCTTTTAATTTTCTTAATGGTTTCCTTTGAGAGCAGGGGTTTTAAAAATTGCTTAAGTCTGGTTTACCAAAACATTCTCTATTGATTGTACTTCTGATGTTATATTTAAGAAATCTTACCAGGTGAGGTGGTACAAGCTGAGGCAGGAGAATCACAGTTAAGAGGCCAGCCTGAGCAACTTAGTGAGACCCTGTTTCAAAATTAAAAGAATACAAAGAGCTGTGGTTGTATCTCAAGGGTAGAATGTTGCTGGGTTTAATCCCCAGTAACACACACACACACACACACACACATACAAAAAAAAAGGAAGGAGGAGGAGGAGGTGGAGGAGGAGGAGGA
>PVJS01012001.1:0-44643 GCA_004027185.1 Glis glis | reverse complement strand
GGAGGGAGGGAGGGAGGGAGGGAAGGAAGGAAGGAAGGAAGGAAGGAAGGAAGGAAGGAAGGAAGGAAGGAAGGGGAAAGAAGAAAGAAAGAAAGAAAGAAAGAAAGAAGAAAGGCAGCAGAAAAGGCAGGAACCAGTGGATGCTGTAAAGGGAGGAACTGACTTGGGGCACTCTGCATCAGATGCTCCTGGAACAAGCAAAAGCAAATAGCAGCAGAGACCCTTGCATCCCTGGGGCATCGCTCCCTTCTGAGGTCCAGTCTCCCACTTGACAGTGAGTCCATCCATATATTTTTAATGCAGTGGCATAATACTACTGTTTATTTAACACCCACCGGCTGATGGGTGTGTTCTAAATGTTTTCTTCTAGCCCTCGCAACAAAGCTACGAGCCAGTATTTTTAGTTGCATTAAACAGCATACGGGGAAACAGGATGAGATGGGTGAGTTAGCATACAGCCAGAGGACAGAAGTGGCATGCACGGCAGAGGGTGCCACCTTCTCCCCACCTACTCTAGGCACCTCTCCTGTCCCCTGCCTTGTGTTTACCATGGTCACTGTGAAGTTATGCTGAGAGGCTTAACAGGCAGATAGTTTTTACCTTTTAAAGAAAGACACAGGGGGATTCTGTCTTCTAGGTATCCCGCTACCTGATAGAACATGCTGGATAATTCGTCAGTTCACTGAGTTGCTGCTCCACAGGTAGCTGGAAAATCTTAAAATTTACATCCTAGGTGTCAAAATGCATGACTTTCTTTTGACATTGTGACTTCCTTTTCGTTCAGCTAGCTCCAAATTTCTTCAAAGCCCTCCTTCTTTTGGGCTCAGACACAGAAGGGAGCTGCATCTCAATGCCTGCTTGGCCACTGGGGAGCCCAGGGCCTGCTCTCCCCCACAACCAACTGGCCCCTGCTGCTCTGCATCCATATTCAGATGTACTGTCATTTCTCTTCCCTCCCTCCTTCCTTCCCTCCCTCCCTCCCTCCCTCCCTTCCTCCCTTGTACTGGGGATTGAACCTAGCAGCATTCTACCTCTGAGTTACACCCCTAGGCCTATTTTTTATTTTCTTATTTTGTAACAGGGCCTCTCTAAAACCTGCTATCCTCCTATCCCAGCCTCTCAAATACTGGGATTACAGGTGTGTGCCACCACACCCAGCATGTCCTGTCATTTCAAGGAGAACTTCTAACTGGTGGCATTTGTTTCTCAAGCATCCAATACAGGAATCTCTCTAGATCCCTTAAATTTTAAATTTCAATTTAACCAGGAAAGTCCCAAAGTCAAGTCAAACTTTTTAATGCATTTGTAGCTTAGTTTTAATCCTTCATCAAAATGATCTACATCTTCAGACTTTGCAGTTTTCTTTAACTGTTTCATAAGAAAACAGTGGTTTTTAATTTTAAGCATTTATAATGGTCGTAAAAGATTTGTAACATGAAATTACTATTCTCTACTGGTTCCTTACTGTTCCAAGTCCTACTCCTCAGAGGCCTCAGACTTCAAATCATGTTGCTGTTTTTCCTTATATCTGGCTCCACCATTCTAAGAATTCTCTGCTTGTATTTCTTTTTTCTTTTTTTGCATACTGCACTTTCCTTATTCATTCCTGATATCTTTACTATATTGTATCTGCCTATCCATGAACATGGTATGGCATTCCACACTTTTAGGTGTTTGTTAATAACTTTCATTAAAGTTTTATAGAATTTTGCACATGAGCTTTGCATATTTCTATTAGTTTTATTCCTTTGTGGTTTTTTACCTTAGTCATTTTTTATACTTTTATTAGTACATCATAGTGAGGTTCAATGTGATTCAAACATACATGCGCACAGCTCTTGGTATATTTATTCCCTTCTGCATTCCACCCCACTCCTCCCTCCTCCTTCCCCATACATGTTAGTGAAGTTAGAAATAACTCTGTATGTTGCCATACTACTATGTGAACTGTTTCCTTCCTAAATCCTCTTTTTTCCCCTCACAAGATCCCTCTCCCAATTCCCTTCCACTATTTCACAGGTCTCTCTTCACATTATTTAAAGTCTATAGTGATACAATTATACCAAGCTTATAGCAGCAAAATTCACAACAGCCAAGTTATGGAACCAGCTTAGGTGTCCATAAACAGAGGAATGGATCACAAAACTGTGGTGTATACACACAATGGAATTTTACTCAGCCATGAAGATGAAAATCATGTCATTTGCAGGAAAATGGATGAAACTAGAGAATATTATGCTAAGTGAGATCAGCCATTCTCAGAAACTGAAGGGTTGTATGTTTTCTCTCATGTGTGGAGGCTAGAGAGAAAACAGGAAATGCAAGGGACTTTAGGTAATGTGGAGAGAGACCTGTATTTCTTGTTTATTTTCTTATGAACTTTGGACATTTGTAATGAGTTTCTCATCACAGCAGTGGAGAACTCAGCTCTCGCTCTCTCTCTCTCTTTTTTTTTTTCTGTACTGGGGATTGAACCCAGGGACATTCTGCCTCTGAGCTACACCCCCAGTCCTATTTTCTAGTCTTTATTTTGAAACAGGGTCTCACTAAGTTGCAGAGGCCTCACTAAGTAGCTAAGACTGGCTGCGAACCCTGATCCTCCTGTCTCAGCCTCCCAAGTGCTGGGATTACAAGCATGCCACCATGCCTGGCATAAGACCTCAGCTCTCTTAACTGCACATACTCTCCTCCCTATTTTTTTCCTCCTAACTTCCAAGATTTGGGTAAGTCAGCAGTAATTATTTATATTATATAACTATTACTTGCAATTTGCTGATTATCTCATTAGTGTGCTGTGATGATACATTTCTTTTCTCATGATACTTTTTTTTTTTTTTAAAGGTGGCACATGTCTGTAATCCCAGTACTTGGGGAGGCTGAGTCAGGAGGATCACAGGTTCAAGGCTAACCTCAGCAACTTAGTGAGACCCTGTTTCAAAATAAAAAGACTGGGCCGGGCGTGGTGGCGCACGCTTGTAATCCCAGTACTTTGGGAGGCGGAGACCAGAGGATCCAGGTTCAAGGCCAGCCTCAGCTCTCTCTCTCTCTCTCTCTCTCTCTCTCTCCTTAGTGAGGCCCTCCGCAACTCCATGAGACCCGGTTTCAAAATAAAGTATAAAAAATAGGGCCGGGGGTGTAGCGCGGAGGTAGAACGCCCCTGCGTTCAATCCCCGGTACCGCAAAATAAATAAATAAATAAATAAAAATAAAAAGACTGGGGGTGTAGCTCAGAGATAGAATGCCCCTGGGATAAATCCCCAGTACCAAAATAAAAAAAAAATTTTCCCCATCCGGATAATAAATACGGTTAATAAATGAGGCAGACATCACTGGCAACTGTCCATCGGCCGTTTCAGTTTCCTCTGTGCTGGCCTCACCCTGGTTTTGTTCCCATGTCCACTCCTTTGCTACTTGATAGAGCAACTGCTGCTTATGCCAGCCCAATCTCCAGGCTCGTGTCCTGCCCCGTGAGGGAAAGGCTAAATGGATTGCCCCTGGGGAAGGTTTTGTTGATCATAGAGAAATAAGGAACAGCCTCACCTAGCACTCGGAGAAAAGAGTGGTAAAAATCTGCAGAACACTTACTAAACACAAATATCCAAACCCATCATGGCCATCTGTTGCATTTTTTTTCTTACTGGATCCACCTTCCACAAATTTCTGCTCCAGTCTGAACTGATTCATTTCTGGGCCTGGCCACCACCTGTTTTCTTTTGGTCTACCCATCCTGGGTCCCCTGTTTTCTTTATTTACATCATCATTTTACAGAAGCATACTCTTTAGAGATTCAAGAAAAATACATATGCAATCACATAATGATGATTAGGAAGCTCCTATGAGATCTGTCTCTCTAGTTCTCCTCACAAGCATGAGCACCAGATGCAGGGCTGTTGCTTAAAGCTGAGATCCTAGAATGAATATCCTAACATTCTCTAGCAAGATTAGGAAAGATTCCTAGCAATGACATTTTGGCCAAGGAGCCCATATATATGATGGGGGTTCCATGAGATTGTATCACCGAGTGACATTGTAGCCATCTTAGTTTGAGTAAGTACATTCTGTGATGTTTGCATAATGATGAAATCACTGAATGATAACATTCCTCAGAACATACCTGCTGTTAAGAGATGCATAATTAAATTATTTCCTATTGGAAAATGTACTTATTCTAGACTCATTCTTAATGATAGATTAGCAAGGTATAGAATTTTAGGTAAAAACCATGATTTCTTACAGTGTTACTATGGCTCCCCTGACATCCTGTATTCATTTTTTAATTGGTTGCCAGTGTGATTCCTTTTATTTGTGATCTGTTTTGTCTCTCTGGGAGATTTAGAACCTTTTCTTTATTCCTAGGGCACTGACATTACTTGATGTTGTGTTTTATAATATGCCAAATTTAGTGGGTTCTTTAAATATGGAGATTTGTGTTTTTCAGTGTTGAGAATTTTCTTGTTTCTTTGGTAATTTTCTCCTGTCGTGGTCTCTGTTCATTGTGTGTGTGTGTGTGTGTGTGTGTGTGTGTGTGTGTGTGTGTTTGTGTGTGCATGCGTGCGTGCACGTGTGGTACTGGGGACTGAACCCAGGGGCATTCTACCTCTGAGCTACTCCCCCAGTCCTATCCCCAGCCCCATTTTACTTTTTATTTTGCAACAGGGTCTCACTAGGTTGCTGAAGTTGTCCTTGAACCTGCAATCCTCCTGTCTCAGCCTCCCAAGTACTGGGATTAGAGGTGTGAGTCACCACGCCTGGCTCTCTGTTTTTTTTTAATACTTCATATCTATTAGAATTTAAACCTCTTAGATTGATCCTCTAATTATTTTATCTTTTCTCTGTTAATTTATCATTTTGGGGGCAGTCTAATTTCTGAGAGATTTCCTATGTTTTTTCCTTAAAATCCTTAAAGCTGCCTATTGATTTTTACATCTTAATTGTAATATTTTAAACTTCTTCCATTTAAATGAAATTAGTTCTTCGTCCCTTTCTATAATATCCTATTCTTGTTTCATAGAAACTCTTGTCTTTCTCAGGGAATTAATTAGAATTTTAAATTGTTTTCTACTGAGAAATGAATAAAATATCTTGGCATAACCATGTAATAGAACATTAGTTAGCAATAAAAAGGAACAAACTATTCCTGCATATAATCATATGGATAAATCTTGGATGTAATATGCATTCTATACAAATAATAATAATATTAATATAATAAATATGATATCATATCAAATTAATTATAGTATTAAATTAATATAACAGTATCAGTAAGAGTAACATAGTAATGTTATTATCTAGATACATTCATATTAAAACTAAAATAAGTCAGATTTAAAAGACTACATGCTGTATGACTATATTTACATGACATTCAAGAAAAAATGTGAATGGAGAATATATCGATATTTGCTAGTGGTTGGGGAGGGGCTGGTTAGAAAGGGGCACCATGAGAGAAGTTTTTAGGGGTAATGCAATTCTTCTGTATCTTGATTACATTGACAGTTTGTGCATTTGTCAAAATTCATAGAATTGTACACCAAAATGAGTAAATGTATTATATGAATGTTAAAGCACTTTTTTTAAAAAAGTTTTCTGTATTTTATTTATTTATTTATTTATTGTTACTGGAGGTTGAACCTAGGAGCATTCTACCACCAAACTGTACCCTGAGCCCTTTTTATTTTTTATTTTGAACCAAGGTCTCACTAAATTGCTGAAACTGGTCTCGAACCTGTGATCCTCTGTCTCAGTCTCCCAAGTACTGAGATTATAGGTATGCTCCACCACGCCCAGGCTATTTTCTATATTTTTTTAATGCCTGATCTTCTTTTTTATCTGAAGGCATTCTTACATATTTGGTAATTCTTAGCCGTTCATTCATATTTAAGAACGAGGCACTAAAAAGCCCATTGAATCTAGGGGCATGTTTAATATGTTATATGCCGTTAGAATGCTATGTAGATTAGATATGGAGAGTATGGGAGATGAAAAGCTATACAGTATTTAAACACACACACACACACACACACACACACACACAAGAATGCCAAGCTGCTTAGCCTTTTCCTCTCTCTTAAATCAATTATCTTTTTCTACTTTGATGCCTCTTGGGTTTTCTTCTTTTCTCTTCCCCTTTCTCCTCTGGCCTCCTTAGAATCAAAATCTCACTTTTGGTGGGGAATGGAGACTTAGAGTCTTTGATCAATATCACTCTATTTTTTTTTTTTTTTGCACTAATCAGAAGATCTGCTGACCTCCTCCCCTCTTTCCAGATAAATTTTCAAGCTACGGAGCTTTAGTCTTCCCAGGCTAGTGCCACGTACACTGCCTCCCCCAGGGTGGGGAAGCCCACCACCTACAGGCCCTTAGGACCCTGTACTCGGCCTGTCTGGCTGCTTGGGAAGTCCTTTCCCACTGCTGGGGGGAGGTTTGCTTCTGATTTATTTACTGAGTCAGATCCCCATTGACATCAATGAGTGCTCCCACCAAGAGACATGTCAACCAGTCCTTGGCTTCTCCTCCCCTTCAGAACTGTTGTCACACTTCGGCAAGGAAGAGACCTGCTATAGTTTGGATGTTAAATGTCTCCTGAAGACCCATGAGTGAAAGAAAGACTTGGTCCCCAGGGATGCACTGTTGGGAGGTGGTGGAACCTTTGAAACGTGGGGCCTAATGGGAAGCCCTTAGGTTGCTGGGGATGTGCCCACCAAAGGGGATTATGGGACCCTGCCCATCCTCCTCTCTTTCTTGGCTGTTGATGTACACAGTTTGCTCTGCCACACTCCCACCATGATGTGACACTCTTGCCAGAGGCCCAAAGTAATGGGGCTGCCTGACCTTGCATAGGAACTTCCAGAACAATGCACCCAAACCATCCTTTTCTCTTCATAAGTTCATTGCCTCAGGTGTTTTGTTATGGTAATGCAAAGCTGACCAATACAGGCCCAAACAATAGACTTCTATGGACAATAGCCAACATGCAGACATGCTAGTCCCAGCAATTAGATGAAGGACTGTCTTGGGCTGTTGCCCCAGTGCACAGAGCCACCCTGGCGTCAGGCATCTCCCTGAAAGCCATCAGGACCACATGTCAGGGAGGGCCCATTAGCGCCATTGCTCCCATCCCGTGCCTAACACGTATGCATACATGTCATACACGGAAGAGGATGTGATTGTGAATCTCCTTGTAGAATCGACTAATTAGCCTTTCAGCTGTTTTATTGAAAAGAGAAGACGCATGAGCATTATGGCATTTCTTTGAGAGTCTTTCATTAAAATGGATGTGTTTGGGCATTTCATGTTATTTAACAGTGAATTTCTAAGCCGCAATTTTACATATTTAAGGCTTGCCATTAAAATTTATACTTACTCAGGTTTGTACTGGGAATACTTGATTTTTCTTGCTTAGAGAAGTTTTCCACTTTGATAACGAGCATGTGTAAAGCCTCAGTCCCTCCCAGAAATGCTAGCAAGGTTGCTTCCCAGCTGGGGCTGTTGACTGAGGCCTGTTCAACACATGTCAACATGTTGCCTTCAAAACACTCTTAAATTTTTCTCAAAATATAGGTATTTTTCCACTATATTCCTTCAAACTTTGGTGGAATGTTGGAAGATTCTTGCAAATTAATTAAAGTGATATTATCTGTTTATCTCAGTTGTACAGAAAAAAACAGTCAATCTTCCAGCATAGGCCATTTATTTTTTCTTCTGTGTTTCCAGGCCAAGTTGGGTCCTAACTAAATAATATTAATTTTTTTCCTTTTCTACTTATCTTAATTTCTTTATCTATGCTTTATAGATAATGATATTCCAAGCATGGTAATCCAAAATGCTTTGTTCACTTAATGAAAATACAGATATTCTTACAAAAGGCCCTGGGACATGAAAGTATATAGCTTTCCGTTTAGTTGGAAGCTCTGCATTTACTTGTGCTGTTTATTTATTTGCTCTCTGGTTGCTGTGGCCTTATTTTGCTTGGGCTGCATCATGGTGTTGAATATTTTGTTCTGTTCTTCTAGGCATCTGGTTTATTTGACAGAGGAAAAGTTACGAACTTCTGATGCAAGATAAAAAGATTCACCTTCTGGGGGAAAAAAAGGAATTTGAAGGAGCCCCATTTATAGTGACCTGGTGCAGGCTTTTGAGCTGTAGATGATCATTTCTCTGTCCCTGATGATATCAGAAAGATTTCTTTCTTCCTTTCAGATAGCACAAATCCCTGAGGGTTGTAGCCTGCGGTCCCATAGATAAGCGAGGGCAGCGTGCCTCTGTGAATGCGTTCCATGGGGCTCTGGCGCGGGGAAGGGTTAGTGTGTACAGCTCCAGCTTTCCTCCTGCTTTGAAGTGAACCCGTTGGGGAGGCTGGGTGGATCGGCAGAAGACCTGACGGAGGGCCTGTTCTGCCCTCTCAGTTTGCACCAGGCCCGCCCCCAGGAATCAGCTCCCCTCCCCACCTCAGGTAGATTTGGAGATTCTCCTGTGTTTGCTCCATCCAGCCTGTCTGCCTTGCAGAGGAGAAGCAGGCCATCCATCAGTGGCAGGAAAGAAAGGAGGAATACTCATGGAAAATGTCGGGGGTTAGAAATGAGGAAGGGGATCAATTAACAAAATATTACAGTGGCGGGGTGAGCACATAGAAGGAGACACTCTACGAGGGGGTCCAGCCTCGATTGTGTTTGGGTCTCGATATGTCTGCCATGTTTGTAGTAGACTCTAAGGAGCAAACAGGTTGAGTTAATAGGCCCGGCAGCCGCTGCACAGGGGAGAGCGCAGGGCCTACCAACAGACATTTGAATCCTTGTTCTTATAAAACTACTGCCCATGACTCCGACAAGACCCAATTAAAACCTCATCTGATTCAGACCTTGGAGTGCCAGTTGAAACACCTAGATGTGAATATATCTCCTTTTCCATAATTCAGAAATCATTTGCTTTTATCTAGATTTGGAATCCACATTTCTTTTTTTTTTTTTTTTTGCAGTACCGGGGATTGAACCCAGGGGCGTTCTACCTCTGCGCTATGCCTCTGGCCCTATTTTTTATACTTTATTTTGAAACCGGGTCTCACGAAGTTGCGGAGGGCCTCACTAAGTAGAGAGAAAGAGAGACAGAGAGAGGGAGAGAGAGTGAGAGAGCAGAGGCTGGCCGCAAACCCGGATCCTCCGGTCTCCACCTCCCAAAGTACTGGGATTACAAGCGTGCGCCACCACGCCTGGCTTGGAATCCACATTTCTCTTTTTTGTGTGTGTCCTTTTAATAAACACAAGCACAAAACACTGTTACTGGAGCAGTTTGGATCGCATCTAGTATTTTTGTAAATGGATTAATTTCCCATATGTTAGTTTTTCTCACCCAACTTCCCAAGTCAGGGCAGACAATTTATCACCAGTCGTTGATGGTCAGAGCTGTGTCCTTACTGCCTTTGGAAACTGCTGATCTTTCAAACTAGATGAAAAAGTTTTTCTGCCTTCACCAGAACAGATAACTCCCAGTTTTTCTGGCACAGAAGATAGAGATTGCAAAGAGAATTGAAATCCATAGATAATCCCCAGGTCCCATTTTAGGTATTATTTTGACCCCTTTCCTCCTAAAATCCTCTATAGAGCAAGTGGCGCTGGACAGATTAAGAAAAGTGCATCTCTGGAAAAGCAGAGAAACAGGGCGGGTCACGCAATTCCAGCGTCACCTGCAAAGCTAATATCCAATCTGGGAATGAGGCATCCCTCTGGTATGTGTGTAGTGTAGCCAGCTTCCTTGTAACACTACACATACACACACACACACACACACACACTCAAAAATTATGAGAAGAGTCAAAGAGCTTATTTTCCCCAACTCTCTTCAATGGGACTTTCTGTCTCCTTCTTGCCATGATGTGGTGCCTAGTATTTTTTTTTCACAGCATGTTTTATTACACTCTGTCCTGCTTCTATTGCGCTAGTTATTACCTATATAAACATATGTCCTTTTCCCTGGAGAGTTTGTAATTTGTCTAAGGATCAGGACTTTTCTTTATCTTTTATCTCCTGTTGCTTCCTGCACCATGTCTTTCAAAATCATTTGAGGCACAGTAAATTGGGTCCATCTCAGAGCCCCTTGGAGAGCCATATCCATGGTGCCTTGCTTTGTTTGCCTTCCTAGTCCATGAGGCCTTGTTCCAGGTTTGAGAGATGGGTGAGCAGAAGACCAGGACGGAAGGAGCCTCGCCCTCCCCTGGTGGCGCAGGGCCTTGCTGTAGGACTTTGAGTAAATCATGCAGCCTCTTAAGTCTGCAGTTTTCTTGTTTATAAAATGGGAGAGTTGAGCTGATTAATGTCTCTGTTCTTTCCCTCTTCTAACACTCACTGATTCTGTGATGAATATACTCTGAGCATGGCATCACCCAGAGACCTAAATAAGTTAGGAGAGATTCCATGATGCTAACCTATTAATTTATTCACCAAATATTTACTGAGTGTGTACAATGGGCTGGATTCTAGTCTGGCCACTGGGATCTGTAGTGCACAGGGCTTCTCTTTATTTCCATGGAGTTTTCTTTTATGAGGTGAGGAAGACAATGAGCCAATAAGCACCTCAGAGAAGAGCTGAGAGAGGCTGTGATAGAAGTGACGAGGGGCTGTGATGGGGAAGAGGATGACATCCAAGAAAGCCTGCCTAGGAAGGGCGATTGAGCTGGGACCTGGAACGTAAGAAGGGTCCCACATGTGGGAGTCAGGCCTCGAGTGTGCAAAGCTGTGAGGCCAGTGTACAAAGATGCCTGCGGGACGGCATTGGCATGGGAGGCCCCTCTGGCTAGAACCAGCTGTGAAGGAGAGAGGCAGGAGGCCAGGCAATTTTCACAGGGCCACAGAGCTCAGTACCGGGATGCCATTGGAGGGTGTGTACCCCAGAAATGACCTGATCTGATTCATACATCAAGATATTTCCCTGGCTACTGTGTGTAGGGACAGCGGCTCTTTCTTTTTTAATTTTTAAATTAAAAACTCTTTCAATTGACACATAATAATTATACATATTCATAGAATACAGTGGGATAGTTCAATACATGTAGACAAAATTCAGTGATCAAATCATGGTAATTAGCATTTCTATCTCCTTATACACTTATTATTTCTTTGTATTTGGAGTCTTCAAGCACATCTCTTCTAGTTTTATTTTGTTGTTGTTATTGTTTGGTGTGTGTGTGTGTGGTAACAGGGATGGAACCCAGGGGCATTCTACCTCTGAGCTACACCCCCAGCCCTATTTTATTCTTTATTTTGAAACAGGGTCTCACTAAGTTGCAGAGGGCCTCACTAAGTAGTTGAGGCTGGCCGAGAACCTGCGATCCTCCTTTCTCAACTTCCCAAGTACTGGGATTATAAGCATGCACCACCACGCTCGGCTCCTCTTCTAGTTTTTAATAAAATATATAATAGAGTGCTGTAAAACATAGTTCACCCTACTGAGCTGATAGAACACTAGGACTTATTCTTATTATCTAACTGTATTTTGGCACCCAATATATAGCTTTCCCCTATCCTCCCTCCCTCCCTCCCTAGCCTTGAATGACCACAATTCTACTCTTTTCTTAGATCAGCTTGTTTTGTTTGTTTGTTCATTGCAATACTGGGGATTGAACTCAGGGGCACTTTACTACTGAGCTACATTCCCAGCCCATTTTATTTTATTTTGAGACAGGGTCTTCCTAAGTTGCCTAGGCTGACCTCAAACTTGCAATTCTTCTGCCTCAGCCTCCCGAGTCACAAGGTCAGCTTTTTTAAACTTCTTTAGAGAGGTAAGAGCAGGGGCTGGGAGGCCTGCTTGGAGATGTGTGAGTGAGTGGCTTCCAAGGGAGATGGTGATCCAAAAGTGGCTTCCATGATGTTGATGATCCAAAGGGGGAAAAGCAGATGGTCTGGTTGACTTTGGAAGTCAACCTCATGGCCCTTGCTGATGATTGGGTTTGAACTAATGGGAAGAGCCAAAGAAGTTTCTAGATTTTTGGCTTTGGTGGTGAGGGACACAATAGCACCAATAACATAGGTGTGGAGGGCTGCAGATTGACGGTATGACTTGGGCGCTAGACAAGGGTTCTTTCCTCTGGCCCTAATACCCTGGAGCAAGTCCCTCCCTTCCTTTCCCTCCCTTTTCTCTTCCCTCCCTTCCTTCCATTTTGTGTTGCCTGGGATTAATCCCAGTGGAATTCTACCTCTGAGCTATATCCCCAGCCCTATTTTTTTATTTGGAAATAGGGTCTTACTAAGTTGCAGAGGGCCTTGCTAAGTTGCTGAGGCTGTCCTTGAACCTGCAATCCTCCTGTCTCAGACTCCCAAGTACTAAGATTACAGATGTGTGCCATCATGCCTTGCCCCCTTCAGTTTCTAATATTTCAGTTTTCCTTTTCCCTGGTAAAATCTGAATTCTGGAAATCACCTGTCTCCCATATGTACCATGCAAATTAATAATAATAATAATAATAATAATAATAATAAATTTTACTCCAGAGATGTGCTGTATGAAGTAGAAACACAAATAGCCAAACACTGTGTGAGATGATACACAATCTTGCTAGGAATAAACAAGAACAAAATAAAGTAGCAAGGTTTTTTAACCTACTAACTTTAAACATTGATGATTCTTTGGAGTCTTAGGATGATGACTTAAGGGCATAAACTGGGCTCAAATCCTAGCTCTTCTGGTTACTTTCAGAGTTCTTTTAACTTCTCTCTGCATTAGTTTCTCCATCAGTAAAATGGTATAATAATATTATTCACTGGATTGTTGTACAGATTCAATATAATAAGAAATAAAAAACAGCATCTGGTATTCAGGTATTGATAAAAGTAAATTTCCACTGTCCATTGAACTTCATCCACCTTAAAAATGCTTTTGAATGTCTCCTGTGTGCCACAGAATGTTCTGGGCTTGGGGATGAGTGGCCAACAGAAAAGAGGAGGAGGTATCTGCTCTCCTGGAGCCCATATGGGATGAAGGGGTGGCCGATCATGAATAGGTAAATGAGTACAAGAAGCAGAGCATCTCAGGTGGCAAGAAGTACATTCTGAACGGGTGACCCATGGTCTAATTTACATGCTGCATTGTGACATTCTGTCAGTTTAGCATTTTTAAACTCTCAAAAGTGTTCCAATTTCATATAAAAACCTGCATATAAGTATTTATATTAGCTTTGTTCCTAATTACCCCATCCTGAAAACAACTCAGTGTCCCTCACTGAGAGTGGATAAACAAACTGATGTGAAGCATGGAATCTTCTTCCCTGTAAAGCAGTAAACTGCAGCCAGACCCAACAGCCTGGATGAATCTCAGGGGAACTGTGAGAAGATGGACATAAAGAGTGCACACTGAAGAGTTACGTGGGAGGGACATTCTGGAAAGGTGTATTTGTAGGAAAAGAACCCAGATGATTGGACTGGGGGCTGTGGGGATGTTTGGGGGCCCATGGAACTCTTTTACATCTTGATTGTGGTGGTGGGTATAGGACTTGTGTGTTTGCCAGAACTTGCAGAACTATACAGTAAAAATGATGAATTCTATTGCATATAAATTATACTTTCATAAAAAATGGAAAAACTTCCTAAGCAAGGAACAGTGTTCTGATTTGAATGACAAATGATGTGATCATTCTACTTACAAAGTATTTCCAGGGAAGGGATAAAGCAAGAAGTGGGAAAATTCATGGATAGATGAAGACTGACACTTTTTTTTTCTTGAGGGCAGTATGTATTTATTCAACAGATAATTACAGGGCTTTCATTATGTGTCAGCCCCTCCTGGAAACAAAACAAAATTCCCTAGTGGAGCTTACAGTTCTGTAATAACATGCAAATATAGCCTGGCACAGGGCACATACCTCTTATCCCAGTACTTGGGAAACTGAGACAGGAGAACACAGATTTGAGGCCAGCCTTAGCAACTTAGCAAGACCCTCAGTAACTTAATGAGACCCTGTTTCAAAATAAAAAATAAAATAGAAAGGGCTGGGGATATAGCTCAGAGATAGAATGCCCCTGGGTTCTGATCCCTAGTACCAAAAAAAAAAAAAAGATGCAAATGTGCATACCCATTTACAAAGGATTTCTGCCTTAAGGAATGGATGTAAAGGAAGTAAGGGGTTCCAGAAAAGTGTTGCACTCATTGATTCTCTGTGAAAAAAATTATTTTAAAAGTTGAGAACTGAAAACAGCCTAAAGTCTGACAATAGGGAAATTAGTAAATTATGATACAAGTGATTGTTAAAAATTATAAAGTGTTTACTACATGTATTTATATGGGAAGAAGCCCATGGCTTGCATAGTGAACATTTGGGGTTATAGAATTCATTTCATGAGTGTAAAAACAAAAATCTGAGATAGTACACATCAAACTCAATTTTGGGGGCTGGAGGTAAGGCATTTTAGTATATTTTTACCTTTTTATGCAATAAAAATTCATTTAAAATAATTGGTAATTTAAATGTTTTCATTTTGGAAAATACAAGACAAAAACAGAACAAAAATATTAATCATAAGAGGCAAGGAATGAATAACCTGAATTTCCTTGGTTAAAAAAAATTCTGTCCTGGAAAGGATTTGTTTCTTGAGGGGGAAAAATCATGCTTATTGTTGGAAAATATGAGGCTTATTTTGAGGAAGCATGCATAATTTTTACTGTGAAGATTTTATCATAAAGGGGGAAATAGTAGCATTTCAACTCTTTTTACTGAGGGTGAACTAAAACTAAAATAGGCTCTGCTATCTCAAAAAAGATACTCTGAATGTGTGTTGCTTATATTTTAGAATAAAATGTGAAGTTTATGTTCTGTACATAAGATAAGGAGAGCAAAGCCTGCTCAGGAGAGCTGTTATATTTTATTCGGCACACTTTCACAGAATTCAGCACCACAGACAGCGACAGAGTCTCTGAATATGTGTCTTAATATCCCCAAACAATCATTCGATTTTTAACCGTAGTATTGTGATACTCAAGTTGTAAAGATCATTAAGTATTCAGAGCATCATTTTAGACTAGCTGTCATTGTGCCTGTTGAGAATAAATATATGGAAGTTGAGTGTCCCTAATCTGAAATTCTGAAATCCAAAATGCTCTAAAACTTGAGTTTTGTGAGCACTGACAAGACTCCACATAGAAATTCCACACCTGAGCTCATGTGATGGGCCATAGTCAAAATGCAGCTGTAGTAAAAATATTGTATGAAATTACACTCAGGCTGTGTGTGTAAGGTGTATATCAAACATGAATGAACTTGGTTTCTAGACTTGTGTTTCATCTCCAAAGTATTTCATTATGTATATGAAAATATTTCAAAATCTGAAAAAATCAAAATCTGAAACATTTATAGTCTCAAGCATTTTGGATAAGGGATACATAACCTGCAAAATATTATGAAATAGGACCAAGAACCTGAATATTCCCAAGTAATTACAATTGCAGAAAACATAGAAGAATTATTACCATGAAACTTTCTAATGCAGATGAATAAATGGATTTATGTATAACTATCCCATGTAAATACATATAAAAGTATCCTATTCAATGTGGTAGAGAATTATAGATTTCAAATCTGTGCTCAGTAGAGATGTCAAGTAAAATTTTAAAACTAGGATTTTGACTTTTTCATTGTTATTGTAATTGTAACATTGAGTTTCAGATTCATATTCTATACATTTTTCTGTATCCTGAAGTTCTACAAAGGATAATTTATTGTATGTCAGGAACTGTAGTTGGAGCCTCTTTGGCACATAAGTTATTTATTTATTTATTTATTTATTTATTTATTTATTTGGTTAGTTAGTTAGTTACTGGATATTGAACCCAGGAGCAGTCTACCTCCAAGCTATACCTCCATCCATTTTTATTTTTTATTTTGAAACAGGGTCTTGGTAAGTTGCAGAGGGTTTCACTAAGTTGCTGAGCCTGTCCTTGAACCTGCGATTCTCCTGTCTCAGCCTCTCAAGTACTGGGATTATAGGTGTGTGCCACCATGCTGGACTGGCAAATAAGTTTTATTAATTCAGAGGCACAGCATTTGTATATGTATATGAAAATTTATAACTGATAAAGTGTTATATAACAGACCTAGCAGTGGAGGGATGGTGTACAACCATATTTGCAATTTTTAAAAATCCATCCTTTTTTTGGTAATTAAAATGCCCCAAACTTTCTTTGGTTTATTTTCTAAATAAATTATGAGCCGGGCATGGTGGCGCACGCTTGTAATCCCAGTACTTGGGAGGCGGAGACTGGAGGATCCAGGTTTGCGGCCAGCCTCAGCTCTCTCTCTCTCTTTCCCTGTCTCTCTCTCTCTCTCTACTTAGTGAGGCCCTCCGCAACTTTTCAAGACCTGGTTTCAAAATAAAGTATAAAAAATAGGGCTGGGGGTGTAGCTCGGAGGTAGAACGCCCCTGGGTTCAATCCCCGGTACCGCAAAAAAAATTATGAATAATAATTTATTTATTATTTAATTTTATTATTTATGTATTTATAATTTATTTATAATTAGAATTATTAGAATTACACTAAATACTAGAATTATATTAGAACTATTCTATTAATAGAATTATATTAGTAGAATTCTATTATTTAGAATTATAAATACACATGATGATTAGCCTGTGGTTTATTTAAACTTGCCCCTGGATATTCTGATATGGCCCTGGAAGGGGAGCTAACCAGTTACTCAGTCGGGAAGGGTGACTTTATAGTCTCCACCTTAAAAGATTGAAAAAAAATAGATAGAGCCCATGCTGTATTGAGAGTATTGAAAGCATTCACCTTTTTTAGTTCAAGTTGGGATGAGATTTCTTCCTTTGAAGCATCTACTGTGTGCAAAGTACTATCCCAGAAACCACACAGGAAACAGCAGAATCTGAGCTGTAAACCAAGTGACCTTATAGTTTCATAAAGAGAGTGAGACATGCAAAGTATAATGACAAGACACATTTAACTACAACACATAGGGTTGGCCCTCCATCTTTGTGTGTTTTGCATCTGTGGATTCAACCAATAACAGATTTGAAATATTTGAAAAAATGCATCTGTACTGAATAGGTACAGACTTCTTGTCATTATTCCCTAAACAATACAATAGAATTGCTATTTGCATAACATTTATACTATATTAGTTATTATGAGTCATCTAGAGATAATTTAAACCATCTGTGAAAATACTATGCCATTTTATATAAGGGACTTAGGCATCCTCAGATTTTGGTATCCATGAAGGACTCCCTGTGGATATTGAAAGAAAAGTATACATAGCTATGATTTTAAAATAAGTTAGTATGACAGGTCTTTCCCAAAGGAAGGACCTGCAGTTCAGGACTTGAGAGACGATGTCTAGAACCTCCTCTACCATTTTTTTTTTTGGGGGGGGAGAGGAGAATTCAGGAAAGGCTTCCTGGAAGAAGTGGCCTCTGAGTTGCACTTTGATGCTCAGAAGGTGGAGCTATTGGGTTGAGAGGCAGATTTTACTGGGCTGGTAGAGGAGTAAATGCGGCTAAGCCTGGAGCCACACAGATGGGCCCCACATTTATCACACCTGTCATCAAGCTGAGATGTCTGGTGTGAGCCTCCCATTCAACCACGTATCTCAGGATGATGTTAGTGGACGGCACAGTGGTGGGTCTACTGAGTGTCTCTTTATCTGGGAATGCTTTTCATGCCGCATTGGCCAGAGCAAACATGGTTAACAGGAAGTGGAAATCCAAGATGGATGAAAAGATTATGCATGAGCTTACAGATGCTCTTAATCCACTTTGTGATTCAAAAATGAATATGTGTTCAACTGAAAAAAGTTCTAGATGAGGCAGCCACACCATTTTGAGCAATTGTGAACCTAGGGGAGCTGTTTTCGTATCATCTTTGAAGAGATAAGAGTGCTTTCTATATCATCATTCATGTTTAAATATACTTTTGATGGTGCATTGTAATTATACATCATAATGAGGTTCAAAGTGATAGAAACATTCATGCCCACAGCGCTTGGTGTGGTTCGCTTCGGATCCCACCTCACGCCTCCTCTCCCCATACATGTTAGCAAGATTGGTAGTGATAGCTTCTTATATGAACATAGCATTATTTGAAATGTTTCCTTCATCAAGCCTCCTTTTTCCCCTCCCCACCTCCCTCCCCCAATCTCCTACTATTCTCTTAGTCTCTCTCCTCATCATTCATTTGGCTAATACTAATGCTAGTTGTTGAAGTTGGTAGGAAGATAAACAGTTCAGTATACTGTAATCTCTACTCTTTTAATATTTCAAAATATTTATAATAAAAGGTTGTGATAGTTTGGATGTTTAAAAAAATGCAGAATTCTTTACAAATTAAAATATAACTTTCCCTAGCAAGACACTGGCTTTAATACCTATTTGTCACTTTCTAGCAAATGCACGTTGTGTGTTGAGGTTTATGAAGTTCTGTTTTTGTTTGTCCCTGCGGAGCAGAATTTATTTCTTTCTCTCAGCCTTGACAGTTCGAACCAAAATGAGCCCTCGGCTTCATGTTTATACTTTTGTCCACAGAGAGTCAGAGGTGCTGCACTTCTGCGGATGGCCCATATTTGTGGAATTTCTTGCTCTTCTTGGCTTTCTGGGACACCCATTTCCCAGCCCAGAGAGCACGGCATTCTTTTAAATGGCTGTCTTATCGATTTGCCTACATGCTCTTTGTGCTGGTGCCCAGAGGACATGTGTATCTTCAAGGGAAACATGTTCTACATTGAATGAAGAAAGAAATAGGAATTGTAGAGACTCTACTCCGGGCCAAGGCTGGAACCAGGTATCAGCCCCGTGGCTGAGGGCTGTACTGGGGTCAGGCTGCAGCAGGCAGTGCCGCTGGCTTACTGAAGATGGGCCTGGGAGGAGAAGACAAGGAGGAGAAAGGGTGTGGGAGTGGGGAGGAGGAGGGGCACAAGTGAAGTGGGAAAGAGCAGAAGAGCAGGGAATGAAAGCACATATGTACATGTACATGTGCACATTTTCTCCATAATCACATGGACGTGGGGAAGGGAATTGAAAAATCTAGATCAGGGCATTACTGCAGTGAGGGGGAGGAGAGACGCATAAGAAAATAAAATCTGGCAAAAACAAATCTGACAGCTTCTAGGGAAGGATCTCCTTTAAGTTAAACATAATACATGCTTATTGTCTAGGTCAACAATCTCACTGCTATAATCCAAAAATACTGACTACACAACTTAAAGGAAGGAAGATTTATTTGCTCACAGTTTTCTTGGAGATTTCGGGTTCAGTCCATGTGAAGTCAGGGTCTGTGGATCTCAGAGCATGGTGGCAGGAAGCAGAGAGCGGGAGAAAGCAAGGCTCTGCTCTCACATCATGGAGGCCGGAAGCAAGAGAGCAAGCCAGGGGATTCAGAACAAAAGTACAGTCCCTAAGGCCACACCCCCAGGGACCCACCTTCTCCAGTCATGCCCCACTGGCCTAGGTAACCACCCATTACAATGGATTTATCCACTGATGAGATTACAGCCCTCACAACTTAATTATATCAGCTATGAACATTAATGCATGAGCTCTTCAGGGGACATTCTATATCTAACCATAACACTTATGTGTAGATGAAAAGTTGTTAAATAAGAAGTTAAGTTGGGAAGGAAGGAGGCTGAAGTGGGGAGGGGCACCAGAGGAGCTGCAAGATTCTGGAGTTGTGTGACAGGTTCTTGGGTGTTTGTTTATACAGTGTTCATCCTTATTCATGAGGAATACATTCCCACACCCCAGGAGATGCCTGGAACTGCAGATAGTACCAAAGCCTATATACTATCTTTTTCATGTGCTTTTATTACTTCATTATAGTCTCATATCACAATGAAAATCAAGTTGACAGTAACATCCATGCACACAGCACTTGGCGCCCCCCCCCGCCTCCCCCCCAATACAGAGTGCTGAGATTGACGCTGGTATATTCTCATGTGTACACATGGTCGATGGTAGTAATGCCATTAATGAACTTCATTCTTCCCCTTCCCCTTCCTCTTCCCTGACTCCACTGAGGCTTCTCCACTATTGTCTGGAGGCCCTTTTGTATACAACCCCACTACTCCCTAGCTTGAGCATATGAGAGAAAACATATGACCCTTCTCCTTCTGTGATTGGCTGATCTCACTTAACATAATGCTCTCCAGGTCCTTCCATTTTCTTGTAAATGATATTATTTTGTTCTTCTTTATTGCTGAGTAGAATTCCATTGTGTGTATTTCCCATAATTTTGTAATCCATTTGTCTGTTGATGGACACCTAGGTTGTTTCCATAGTTTGGCTATTGTGAATTGTGCTGCTATGAACATGGGTATGCATAGATTACTGTAGTTTTATAGTTTCAATCCCTTTGGAATGATACCCAGTAGTGGTATAGCCAGGTCATGTGGTGGATCCATTCCCAGTTTTCTGAGGAATCTCCACACGGATTTCCATAATGGTTGAACTAGTTTGCACTCCCACCAACAGTGCAGGAGAGTTCCTACTTCCCTACATCCTCACCAACATTTATTGTTGTTTGACTTCTTAATGATTGCCATTCTGACTGGGGTTAGATGGAATCTCAGAGTAGTTTTGATTTGCATCTCCCTGATTACTAATGATGTTGAACAGTTTCTCATGGATCTATTGGCCATTTGTATCTCTTCTTTCATGAAGTGTCTATTCAATTTGGTTGCCCATTTCTTAATAGGGTTATTAGTTTTTCTAGTGTAAAAGTCTTTTAAGTTCTTTGTATTATCCTAGATATTAGTCCTCTGTCAGAGGGATAGCTGTGGTAATTCCCCTTAAAATCAGGAACAAGACAAGGATGTCCACTATCACCACTCCTTTTCAATATAGTCCTCGAGACTCTTGCCAGAGCAATAAAACAAGAGAAGGCTATCAAAGGAATTCAAATAGGAAAAGAAGAATTAAAATTATCTTTATTTGCAGATGATATGATCCTATACTTAGAAGACCCAAAAAAACTCAACCAAACGTCTGCTAGAGCTGATTAACAAATTCAGCAAAGTTAGAGGGATACAAAATCAACCTAAAAAAATCAGTAGACTTCATATATGCCAACTATATACTATCTTTTTTTCCCTCCACATACTGGGAGAGTCATCGCTCTTTCACTGTGACAAAATACCTGAGGAAAACAACTTTAAAAGAGGAAAGATTTATTGTGGCTCATGGTTGCAGAGGTTTCAGTCCCTTGACCCTACTGTGTTGGGCCCCCATGGCGGGGCAAAACATTATAACAGGGAGTGTGTGGTGGAACCAAGTTGCTTACTTCATGGTGGCTAGGGAAGAAAGAGAGGGAGAAAGGAAAGGGCTGGGGACAAAATATATCCTTCAAGGGCACACCCCTGATGACCCACTTCATCCAACTAGGCCTCACCTCTTAAAGGTTTCACCATCTTCCAATAGTCCATAAAGCTATGAATCAGTCAATGAATTAATCCATCAATGAGGTCAGCGCCCTCAAGATCTAAACACCTTTCAAAGGCCCTGCTGCCATGGGAACCAACCCTTTAATACGCAAGCTTTTGGGGGGACACTTGAGATCCAAACCATATCACGCACATAGTTATAATAAAGTTTATCTTATAAACTAGGCCCAGTAAGAGATGAACAATACTTAATAATAAAGTAGAATAATTATAACAATATACTGTAATACAATTCACGTGAATGTGCTCTCTCTCTTTTTCTGTCAAAATATATAGAAAGAAGGTAAAGTGAATAACCTAGAATTTCAAACTGTTAACATTTGTCCAGTTTCAGTCTGTCTCTTTCTCTTCTTCTTACACACACACACACACACACACACACACACACACACACACAATGTTTTCTTGGCTGAATTATTTGAGATTAAGGTACAGAACTCACATCATGCTACCCCTACATTCTAAAGCATGTTTTTCCAAGGACAAAGTTAATCCCCAGCATAATCAGAGTTCAATCATATACCCGAGTTAATATTGATAATATACCTTTACCTATTATACGGTCCATATTTAAATTTCTAGTTGTTCAAATAATGTGCTTTGATAACTTTTAAAAACATCCGGGATCCACTGGCATTTTTGGGGGCCAATTATTGCCAGTTAAGTTGTAAAATATCCCTCAATTTAATTTGTTTGATTATTCCCTTGTCATTATATTCCAGCTGAGCATTGTTCAGTGGGGGGAAGGGACAAGGTCCTGAGCATGATCCCAAGGCAGGGGCACATGATGTCAGTTCCCATGGTGGGCTATGTTAAATCTCATCACTTAGTTCAGGTGCTGTCCACAAAATTTCGCCATTGTAAAGATACAATTTCCATTTTGTAAGACATAAAGTAAACAGGGGAAGACACTTTAAGGTTCTATGAGTATCTTGTTCCTCAACAGCCTTTTTTTTCTTTTCTGGTACTGGGGATTGAACCCGGGGCATTCTACCTCCGAGCCACACCCCCAGCCCTATTTTTTTTTATTCTTTATTTTGAAATAGGGTCTCACTAAGTTGCGGAGGGCCTCACTAAGTAGCTGAGGCTGGCCGCGAACCCAGATCCTCAGGTCTCAGCCTCCCAAGTACTGGGATTACAAGCGTGCGCCACCACGCCTGGCTCTCCAACAGCCTTTCAACTGGTGTTTTTTCTGTCCATTGTTGTCCCCTGCCCAAGATAATGATTACTCTGGTGATTACAAAATGGGGATCTTTTGCATCCTGTAATATTCTCTACATTAGTTATATTCTTCATATTCTTCTCTAAAGAAGATTCTCTTTTCCACCTTTTCTTTTTTTTGTACTGGGGATTGAACCCAGGGGCATTCTGCCTCTGAGCCACACCCCCAGCCCTTTTTATTTTTATTTTGAAACAGGATCTCACCTAAGTTACCATGAGCTGACTTTGAACCTGTGATCCTTCTGTCTCAGCCTCCCGAGTACTGGGGTTACAGGCATGCACCACCATGCCCGGCTCCTCTACCCTTTTTAATCAGTATCAGAGTGGACTTTTAAAACACAATTTAAGACAATATACATTTTCAAACATTCATCATTTTGAATGTTTTAGTTTTTTCCATATTTGGCCAGCAAGAGTCCCTATCGGAAACGTTTTTGAGAAAATGACTGAGTGAATGAAAGAAGAGTGTGGAAGGGAGGACTACGTCTGTGTGTTTACTATGCTGTTTTCTCCTGAGTCTCTATTTGTCAACCTCACACGAATGTATTTTTATTTCTCTCTAGATCTCATGGGCTAATTGGCTGTCATTCAGCAGAAACCTAACAGATAAGTCATTCTGTCTGCCATGCATCAGGACGATGTTTGGTTTTAAAATTACTGAAAATGATGATAACCACGTTGCAATGTGACATTGTCAGAGGGGGACAGCAACTGGAGAATTTCCTGTTCATCACAGCTTGAAGAAAGCCCCCTTCCATTAAGTAGGACTGCATGACCAGCAGCCTTCACTGAAGGGTTGACAATGAGCGTCCCAGTGGCTCCTAAGAAATCGTGTTTCAATCAGTTGCGGGACAATAGAAATGGGGCGAGAAATAATAATGAGAGTATCCTTAGTCTGGGAGATACAAATGCCAATCAAATCATGTTGGAGGTGAGCTCCTCTCGTCAAGAATCCAAGACACGTGACCTGGTAGATGAAATTGGGAATGCAAATTCCAGCGGGCCAGAACACCACGCCCACTTCCACAAGGAACCTCACCAACTTCAGGGATTTGGGAAGGGATCTCAGGCTGCCTGCACCAGCCTGAGGGATTTTAAAGTTTCCCCGACTGTCCATATGGAGCTACAAGAAGAGCGCACCGTGGAGAGAAGCACAGAGATCGCACAGACCCCACGGAGCGTTCAGGGACCGAGTCTGTTGAGTCGGCGGAATGTGATCGGCGAGGCCAGTCCAGAGGTTTTGTCTAAAAGGGATGGTGAAATGTCTCGGCACGTTCCCAAGGATAAATTGGCAAAGACGCTTGACAATGAGGAACTGAGAAGGCATTCTTTGGAAAGATCGAGCAGTTCTGTGGCTGCCGTTGGGAGCTTGACCTCTCAGCATGCGCAGTCTGTAGGGCTCAATGCCCCCGAGCCATGGGGTCACGGTGCTGGGCGTGGGGAGGGACCACAGAAAATGTTGGCTGACCACTCTCCAGGAGTAGCTTTTCCTCCAGCTGATAATACCTCAGATGGAAAGAGTGTGCGTCCTCCTAGACCATCTACCTCAGAAGCCAAGGAGACCACCCCCTCAGAGACCCACACGCAGGGGACACACACACTGAATGTTTGTAATGAGCACACACCACGTGCTGCCCATCCAGAGCCTGCTCTGAATTCAACTTTGGGGTCCAAGGAAACCCTGAGTTATACAGAAGCACAAGTAGGTCAGGGGGTGGGGGAACCGAAACTGGAGCCAAGATATGCTCAAACCAGGACTGGCCAGGAGCCAAAGTTGACCCAGGGAGGGGGTCTGGGATGTCACAAAGAAGAGAGTGTGTCACCCCTAGAGAGAAAGGAGTCATGTGGGGAAGCACAGGAAGAAGCCACGGATGCAGTCAGGCGTCCATCAAGCAGCAGCCGCCACCATCTTGGAGTGAGAAGAGGCAGCGGCCAGGAGGAGAAGACAGGCGTCAGTGCAGGTGTGCAAGACCCTCTCCAAACCACCCCCAAACAGGGCCCTGCTTCCTTGGGTGTGCCTAGCAGTCAACCCACTGGCAAAATATCACCAAGTGCAGGTGGGAAGTTGGGGGGAATTACATCCAGCAGTCTTTCACCAGGTGATGGCCAGGTAGCCTCGGTTCCCATTGATCCAACTGAGAGCCAGCCTGCGGATGTCAGTGAGGAGAAAAGGAGACTGGGTAGTGGGAACAGGGCCAGGGCCATGGTGTTGGGGTCAGATCCTTCTGTGGGAGAGGTCAAAATTGAGGTCCCTGAGCCCCTGAACTCTCAAAGCATCGGCTCAGAAGCACAGGAAAGCACAGAGATCATAGCACCTATGGCTGAAAATAGGAACCTTCTAGAAAATGCTGCCAAGACTGAAATTGCCCCACCGAGAACAGATTCAGTTCCCATCACCTCAGAGACAACGGTAAACATGACTCACCAGCCCACACCACCCAGCAGCACTGTTCAGGACCTCGGTGTGGCCCCTGTGGATACAGTGTCACCCTTGGCAGCCCCGGCCCCCAATGACAGCTCATGGCTGCTGAACGCACCCCCGAAAGTGCCTGAGAAAAACACCTGCCCCAGTGCGATCCCCAAGCCCGTTGTGACACCCCCCAAGGACACACCTTCCTCAGAGGAAGGAATGGAAAAGCATCAGGTGGAAAATACAGAAGAAAGGACAGAGACGAAGCCCATTATCATGCCCAAGCCCAAGCACGTGAGGCCCAAGATTATCACCTATATCCGCAGGAGCCCGCAGGCCCTGGGCCAGGTGGACGCCTCGCTGGTCCCCGTGGGGCTTCCCTATGCCCCGCCCACGTGCAACATGCCTCTCCCCCAGGAGGACAAGGTGGCGAGTGGTGACTTGAAGCCATCTGCCAACCTCTACGAGAAATTCAAGTCAGACTTGCAGAAGCCGAGGGTGTTCAGCTCTGGACTGATGGTGTCTGGCATCAAGCCCCCCGGGCATCACTTCAGTCAAATGAGCGAGAAGTTTCTGCAGGAGGTAAGAGAACATCACTGGGGTATGACTCATAAGTTGCGTGTCCTCAAGTCTGTTTTATGTTTTCACTGAGTTGTAAAAGCAAAATGTCCTCTCTGAGCCAATTGAAGATGTTCACACATATAATTGTGCAGAAGCAGATGTGACTAGAGGAGATTGTCTAGAGAAAATAGACAGTTTTAAAATAATTTTTTATTGGTACACTGTCATTGTGCATGATAGTGAGATTCATGTGATACATTCATATAAGCACATGACATTATTTCATCTGTTTCCTTCCCCCAACCTCCCCTTTCTCTTCCCTTCTCTCTCCCTGACCTGGGACACAAATTGGAACCTGGAGGACGTCTCAGCCTTCAGGATGCATGCAGTGTGGCTGCATTACCTGCCCACCTCCTCTCCTCCCACTGTTCACCTCCCTCTGCCTGGAATGCTCTTCTCCCAGTTATCTAAGTGGCTCCCCCCTCCCTTCTTTGGGTCTGTGCTCGGCTGTCATCTCCTTGGACAGTCCCCTCACCTTCCCACATTCTCTGGTTTGTTTCTTCCTGGAGCTTTCCTCCACCTGCCATACATACTTTTATTTCGTCTTGTTTTGTTTTGCACTGACTAGGATGTAAATTTCATGAAAGAGGGCATTTTTTTCAATGTTTTCTCCTCTACTGTGTTCCCAGAGTTTGGAATGGTGCTTTATAAATCTGTGATTAAAAGACACTGAATGAGGCCAGGTTGGAGCTCAGTGGTCAGTACCTGTCTAGCATGTGCATGTGTGAAGTCCCGCATTTGATCTCCAGCACCCCTCCCCGCCACCACCAGGGTTGAAAGATACCTGAATTATGAGCTCCATATATGACTGGATCCAAACAAAAGTATACCAGGACTAGAGATAGAATGACCGAGCCCAAAGCTAGACTCCAGCTTGATTGAATGTCCTCACATCTTTAAAGAATGTATGGCCACAGCAGAAGTTGTGATCTGGCACAGGGGAAAAGCTGAATCTATTGTCAGGAGTAGACATTAGCCATGGTGATCACTGACCATGGTCCCCAACACACGGACTGCCTGTGCTGTCCTGGGGCAGGCCCTGAGCCACACAGCTTGTTCTCTGACTTCTGATTCCGGGCCTGCCAGCATCCCTTTGAGTGTAACTGCCTCCCACCTCGAGAGAGAGGATGGGGAATGCAAAGTCTGGGGTTGGCCTTGCTGTGCACTCCTGGCCAGCCTCAGCAACTTAGCAAGACCCTCGACAACTTAGTGAGAACCTGTTTCAAAATAAAAAGGGCTGGGTTGAAGCTCAGTAGTAGAATGTCCCTAGATTCAATTTCCAGTAATACATACACACACACACACACACACACACACACACACACACACACAAAGAGGGAAGCAGGCTGGCCTTTGTCCATTTGCTCCTACAGCTGCAGGTTGATGAAATGCAATGAGTCCCCCCTCCGGTGAGGCTCAGTGCAGGGCCATCAGAAGCCACCCTCCTCTCTCTGTGTGTCCTGAGCTCACCAACGGTGGTTCCAGTAAAGCACATTTCTGACCAGCTGCAACAGAAAAACTTTTCAATTGTGGAGGACATTTTTTTTAAAGAAGTAGGAGAGTCTTAAAAATAAAAATCCAAACTAGCTTCAGACTTTCCCATTACTATTGACAGATCCCTCCTGGTTAGATAGCATGGGTAGAATCAGAGATCAAGAGTAAGTGCTCATACAAAGGAACAAGCCTCTTCTCTCTTCTTGGTTAGTAGAAGCCACACAGATATTGAATGTTTCCAGAAGATGCTTCTGAGATGATCTGGGACCTGGTCCTGCCAGGGGATGAAATATACTCGCTCGTTTATACTGTAGTCTCTGCTTCAGGCTCCCTAGGGGCCTCACAGACACTCTCTCCCATTGGCCACTTAGGGGCCCTTTTCATTTTGGCAGAGGGAGGTAGGAAGAAGGGAGCCAAAGAAAGGACAGGGGAAGGCGGTGCCTTACAGTGTGCTTTGTGGGAGGCAGGGCGGTCCCCTGCCATTCCCTGGTCCACCTCATCTCTGAGAGGCAACAGAGAAGTGTGTGTGTGTGTGTGTGTGTGTGTGTGTGTGTGTGTGTGTATGAGAGAGAGAGAGGAGACAGAGACAGCGTGCACGAGAGATCTGTGTACATGCATATACACATACATACACACAGAGAGAAACTGATTTGTAACCAGCCCTCCATATCCATGGGTTCCACATCCCTAGATTCAACCAACTGTGGGTCACAAATGTTCAAGGGATAGCTGGGCATGGTGGTGCACAACTGTGACCCCAGTACTTGGGAGGCTGAGATAGGAAGATCCTAGGTTCTAGACCAGCCTAAGCAACTTAGCCAAACCCTGTTTCAAAATAAAAATTAAAAAGGATTGAGGGTGGAGCTCAGAGGTAGACTGTCTCTGGGTTTAATCCCCAGTATCCCCCCACTCCCTCCCACACACAAAAGTTCAGAAAAAAAAGGTGTGCACTCAATGTATGCAGAATTTTTTCTTGATTTAAAGTATATGGGAGGATCGTATAGGTTATATGCAAATAATATACCACTTTATATAAGAGACTTGAGCATCTGTGGATTTGGGTATCCACAGTGGGTCCTGGAACCAATCTCTCCCATATACCAAGGTGCAAATATATGTTTATACTCTTTTATCGGTGTGTTGTAATTATACGTTATAATAAGGTTCAGGGTGATACATGCACACAATGCTTGGTGTCTATCCCTGTCTCCCACCTTGTTCCTTCCCCGTCCCATACCTGTTGTTGAAGTTGGTGTTACTGAAGATAACTTTGTATATGTACATGGGATTATTTGAACTCTTTCCTTCATTGTGTACTTCTCCCCTTTACCTTCCTCAATCCCCCTCCACTATTTCACTAGAATCTCTCCTTATTTATCTAAAGTTCTTTTTGTCTCCCGATTTCTCTCTACCTTCCACATATGAGAGAAAATGTATGAACCTTGACTTTCTGAGACTGGCTTATCTCACTTAGTATAATATTATCTAGTTCCATCCATTTTCCCACAAATGATATAATTTTGTTCTTCTTTATGGCTGAATAAAATTCCACTGTGTGAATATACCCCAAAGAAAGAATACTTGGGAATAAGTCTAACCAAGGAGGTAAAATGTATCTTAAAAAACTGGCTCACATAATTGTGGAAGATGGCAAGTCCAAAATCCGCAGGGCAAGCCACAACCTGGGGACCAGGGGAAAACTTGGTTGCAAGGTTTGAATCTGACATCCCGTTTCTTCAGGAGAGATCAGTTTGTTTTTATTAAGACCTTCAACTGATTAGATGAGACCCACCTAAGTTATAAAGGGTGATCTGTTTCATTCAAGGTCACTGATTGAAATGTTAATCCCATCTAAGAATTACCTTCACAATAACATCTAGAGTTATGTTCAATCAACTGTCTGGGCACCATGGATCACCCAAGTTGATGTGTAAAATCAACTCCCACAGCACACCCCTCCCTGTCACCATCCCAGTGGCTTCTCTGTGAAGCCTCCACATTCACCCTGTGTCTCTCCAGCATGGGGTCACAGTGAAGACAGGGCAGGGCAGAGAGGAAAAGGGACAATCCAAGAGCTTATCTGCGTGGATATCTTGATTGTAGGAGTTTGTTGGAAATTACAGGGTTCTTTAGTTTGCACTGGAAGTTTTTTCTCTAAAAAGACTCCATTGAAGATGAAAGGGAAACAGCAACATTTGGAGCTGATTTCCGTGTGTCTATGACAGGGCACCGTTACCTGTCATGTCCTATCAGTAAACATGAAAGGAAAGAGAATGACGCTTTTTGTAGATTCCCTGGTTTAATTAAAAATGAATCCACTAGACATCTAAGGCATACTTTATACCTTTTTAAAGAATTTGTGCTCTTACCAAAAACAAATTACCCAGTCAAGTGACAGGCATTGAAGTTACTGAAATCATTGAAGTTGTTGTTGGGTGAGAGTGTGGTGGATTTTAACCTTTGAAAACCATCCAGTTCCAAGCTGGGCATAGTGGCGCACACTTGTAATTCCTGTACTTGGGAGGCTGAGACAGGAGGATTGCAGGTTCAAGGCCAGTCTCAACAATGTAGTGAGACTCTCAGAAACCTAGTGAGACCCTGTCTCAAAACAAATATAAAAAGGGCTGGGGGTTTAGCTTGGAGGTAGAATTCCCCCGAGTTCAATCCCCAGTACTTCACAAAAAAGGAAGGAAGGAAGGAAGGAAGGAAGGAAGGAAGGAAGGAAGGAAGGCAAGCTGTTCAGTTCCAAGAGACTGAGTAATTACTGAGATCAGCATATTGCAATCTAAAAACCTTACTGATGGAGGTTGGAAATTATAATAATTCCCACATGAAAGCGCCTGCTCAAAGCAATGATTTAGAAATTGAAATAAAAAATGGAGGATATATAAGTATAAGAGAAAAGGCAGAGATTGATAGTAAGTAGAAGAGTGGTAAAAATTTTATTGGAGAGCTGATAGAAAAAGTTTTTTCCCAGGACTGTAATTTGCCTTAGCCTGAATGCAGTCTATCTACTCAACAGTCATGAATACATTACAATGTGATTATGATACATTTTTCAACGTCTAATCTTTTGTTTCAATAATGTCAGTTTACAGAGAACTTTGTATCTATTTCAACATTAAAGAAGTATCAAATTAAGGGTCTATCTCTTCAGTAGCTTGGATCAAAGCCTTTATACAGCCTCTATTAAAGAATATTGTGAAATATTTGTGATTCCTGAATAGAGTGAAGTTTGACACATAAAACGTATTGTGATTTAGAGCAGAATTAATTCGGAGAGATATCTTTTCATACAAGGCCCCCAGCACTGTTGTTTTTCATTATAACTGAAAGAAAATAGATTACATAGTTCTGACCCTTTTTCATGTTTAATATAAAGAAACAATGGGCTGGGAGTGTAGCTCAGTGAGAGAGACTTACCAAGCATCTGTGAACCCTGGTTCAATCCCCAGCACTGAAAAAAAGGAGAGAGAGAGAGAGAGAGAGAGAGAGAGAGAGAGATAGATAGATAGAGAGAGAGAGAGAGAGAGAGACCAAGACCAATAATATGAACAGTCAGTGTGAGAACAAGATGGCATATACTAATGGTACCTACAAGTTGTATTCTAGTCCAAACTCTTAAGGACAAGAGAAGTCCTTATTCCTTTACTTAACAAGTTATTTATTGTCTTCATATGTGTGTAGGCACTGTTCTAGATGCTATAAACTCAGCAGACAATAAGACCTTTCCTAGAACTCTCATTTCAGTGCACTGTCCCTGAGCGTTCCTGGAAGCCTCACCCTACTAGATAAGACAATGAGACGAGATGAGGGTATTAGTCTGTGTTTTTAATTATGAAACACACAGTAGAAGCCTGAAAACACATTTCCTACTTAACGTCTCTACTTTTTCCAAATAGCTATCTCCCCTTTATTAACAATGCTTGTTTTATTTTCTGCACTGCCTAGTAGGGACAACATAAATGGATAAAGTGCATCTACTTATTATAAGATGAGGTTACATTAAAAGCGATACCATTTCTCTCTGGGCATGATGAAACTTCCACAATTTTGTGGGCATTTGCTAAATTCTTTGCTTCATTTACATTATTTATTTATTTATTTATTTTAATTAATTAATTAATTTATTTATTTATTTATTTTTGCGGTACTGGGGATTGAACGCAGGGGCGTTCTACCTCCATGCTACGCCCCCAGCCCTATTTTTTATACTTTATTTTGAAACCGGGTCTCATGGAGTTGCGGAGGGCCTCACTAAGGAGAGAGAGACAGAGGTGCACCCGGATCCTCCGGTCTCCGCCTCCCAAAGTACTGGGATTACAGGCGTGCACCACCATGCCCGGCTTTATTTATTTATTTAAAGATTGCCCACTGACTCAAATTCCAGTGATTATGTCACTATGGAATTAAAAAATCTCATAGAGCGAGTTCTTTTTTTTTCTCCCAGTGAAATATAAACCCGCGGGGTATTAGAACTGGACGAGACCTAAGAGATCAGCTAGTAGTGTTATCAACTTAGAGGTGAGGATGTGACGGGCCCAGGGACAGGAAGCGCTCTGTGATCAAGCAGCTCAGTGGTACCCGAGTGGCCACTGCTCAGTTCTGTGTCTTCTGATCCTGTTCAGTGTCATGCTGACCTGAAGGACCTGATTGAGCCTCTGATCCTTTATCACAGGTGACAGAACATTCTGGAAAAGAAGAATTTTGTTCTCCTTCCTACACTCATTACGAAGTCCCTCCAACGTTCTACCGATCGGCTATGCTTCTTAAGCCCCAGTTGGGGTTGGGTGCCATGTCCCGGCTACCTTCTGCAAAGAGCAGGATTCTGATTGCGAGTCAGAGGTCTTCAGCAAGTGCCATCCACCCACCAGGACCCATCACGACAGCCGCCGGTCTCTACAGTGCTGATCCCTCAGGTAACACGGCCCATGGCTGCTGCCTTGTCCCATAAAATGTCTAAATATGAATGCTTCTCATCCCTGAAGAAGAGCCTTTTCCCTGTAGATGCAGACATTTGTGAAATTTCATCTCTCTGCAGCTGTCATCCTCCAAGCCACCCTTGGCACCACCTCCTGGCTTCTTCTAGTTTCTCCCTTCTCTAAAACACCCCATAGACTGGGGTTCAGAAGACTTTGTCTGCCAAGGACCAGGTAGCAAATATTTTACAGTTTATGGGTCAAACAGTCTGTGTCATAGCTACTCGAAGCTGCCAGTGTAGCCTGCAGGTAGCCCCAGGCCACATGCCAGTGAGCAGGTGCATCCTGGTGTGGCGTGCTTTACGGAAGCAGGTGGGGGCTGAATTATCACCCTCAGCTGGACTTTGTCAGAAATCTTCCCAGGGCACAACACTGGCCACATCAGCAATCTTGACACCCCACATTTGTGCAGAGCGGCCCGCTGCCCTTCCCAGCCCTCCTCCTGCTCTGCAGCAGTGGCCGGGTCTCAGGATGTTCTCTGCACTTCTTTGCTGTCTTTCCTTCACTCCCATGATTCCCTTCAGGATTCAGAGATTATTCTATTACAGAAATAATACTTACCCACTGAAAAAAATTTTTGAGCCGGGCGTGGTGGCGCACGCTTGTAATCCCAGTACTTGGGAGGCTGAGACCAGAGGATCCGGGTTCGCGGCCAGCCTCAGCTACTTAGGCTCTCCACAACTTCATGAGACCCTGTTTCAAAATAAAGTATAAAAAAGTAGGGCCGGGGGTGTAGCTTGGAGGTAGAACGCCCCTGGGTTCCATCCCTGGTACTGCAAAAAAAAAAAAAAACATGTTTTTTGGATACAGATAAGTATGACAAAGATCAGTATGACAAAATTCTAATACAGATGAATATGAAGAAGAAACAAAGTATGATTACATTTTAGCAACCAGCTAGTGTTAATATTATGGGATGTTTTCTAATTTTTGTTTATTGGTGCATTGTAACTATACATCATAATGGGGTTCAGCATGATAGAAAATACCTGCAAACAGCATTTGGTGTGTTTCTCCCCAGATACCACCCTGTCCCTCCCATCCATGTAAGTGACATTGGTAGCGATACCTCTGTGTATGGATATAACATATTTGAGCTGTTGCCTTTCTAAATTCTTCCTCTTCCCCTCCCTGCCTCTCTTGCCTAATTGTTTCCCACTAGTCTACTGATTTCTCTTCTAATTTATCTGAAATCCTTTTGTTTCCTATTTTTCTCTCTATCTTCCACATATAAAACACACAACCCTTCACATTCTGAGACTTGGCTGATCTCACTTAGCATAATATTCTCTAGCTCCATCCACTTCCCTGCAAATGACATAATTTTGTTCTTTTTTATGGCTGAGTAAAATTTTATTGTATATATACCATAGTTTCTTTATCCACTTATCTCTTGGTGGGCACCTAGGTTGGTCCCATAATTTGACTATGGTGAATTGTACTGTAAAAAAATAACATCATTAGCAATCAGGGAGATGCAAATCGAAACCACACTGAGATTCCATGTAACTCCAGTTAGAATGGCAGTCATCAAGAATACAAACAAGGCCGAGCGTGGTGGTGCACGCTTATAATCCCAGTACTTGGGAGGCGGAGACCGGAGGATCCAGGTTCGTGGCCAGCCTCAGCTACTTAGTGAGGCCCTCCGCAACTTCGTGAGACCTGGTTTCAAAATAATAAAGGATAAAAAATAGGGCCGGGGGTGTAGCTCAGAGGTAGAATGCCCCTGGGTTCAATCCCAGGAACTGCAAAAAAAAAAAAAAAAGAAAAGAATACAAACAATACTAAATGCTGGCGAGGATGTGGGGAAACAGGAACTCTTATACTCTTTGGGGGGGGATTATAAATTGGTACAACCACTATGGAGATCAGTATGGAGGTTCCCCAAAAGACTAGAAATGGAACCACCATATGACCCATCTACACCACTCCTTGGCATCTTTCCAGAGGAATTGAAATCAGAACACTGTAATGACATGTGTACATATTGGTGGACTCTCCTGTTGTCAGAGCTGGAACAAGCTGGTTATGTGATTCAATCGCTCACGCAGCAGTGGTTACTGAGACCTGTCAGCACTGTTCCAGGTGAGAGGACAAAACAGGGAAATAGAAAAAAAAATCCTTATCCTGGGGACCTTAAATTTTAGAATGGGGGCAACTTTTTTTTTAAGTAAGTAAATAAATTACATGGTCTATTGGGAGATATAAATAGTAATGAAGAAAATAAAACATTAGAGAAGGGAAATAGGAGGTTGGGGACAAGAAGGAGAAAGATTAAAATTTTTAAATACAGTGGTTGGAAAAGACTTTTAAACCAATTCACAAAGAAAGTGAAGGTGGGGTCTCCACAGAAGTTTGGGGTATTGCATTCCATGTAGAGGGGGGAGCCAGTGCAAGGGCCCTGAAGTGGCCAGAAGAGGAGAGTGTAGACATGAAAATAGAGAGGGGATTGGCTTGGGGAGTGTGCGTGTGGGATGGAGGGGGGTCACATATGGCCCCGGTGCCATTGTAGGGATTTGTTTCTCATTCTAAGTGAGAAAGAAAACCATTGGAGGGTGTGGGCCTGGGGTGGCATAAGCTGACTTTGGTTTGAGCTGGATCTCTCTGACTCCGTTGTCAAGAACAGACTATAAGTGCTTAAAGGCCAAAGCAAAGGGAAAGGTAAGGAAGCCACATGGAGATCCAGGTGAGAGGGGGCAGGGCCACGGTCCATCCGGTGCTGAGAGACAGTGATAAGGTAGAGCCAAGTGGACTTTCCCGAGGGTGATCTCAGTAATTGGTACTGGGGATTGAACCAGGGGCATTCTACCTCCGAGCTACACACCAGTCCCTTTTTATTTTTCCTTTTGAAACAGGGTCTTGCTAGGTTGCTGAAAGTCTCACTAGGTTTCTGAGGCTGTCATTGAACCTGCGATCCTCCCGTCTCGGTCTCTCAAGTCCTGGCCTGGTGATGCCATTTATTAGCAGATCAGCTAACCAGGACACAGGGAGAGACTAGGCCTGGGAGGAAATACAAAGATTTCTGTTTTGAGAATTCTCATGGAGTTTTTACAGAGGTAATTAGACATGAGTCTGTAGTTGTCAGGGGCTGTGTCAGGGGCCAGCTAGGGTTGCAGGGGAGGTTCCGGCAGTGAGATACCGAGCGAGAGGAATGCATGCAGAGCTGCTATCCGGAGGAGAACAACAGCAGCTTTATTTCACAGACTTGTCCCTTATAAATGGTTGTAGTAGCCGGGCATGGTGGCGCACGCTTGTAATCCCAGTACTTTGGGAGGCGGAGACCAGAGGATCCGGGTTCGCGGCCAGCCTCAGCTCACGCACGCGAGTGCTGCGTGCGCTCTCTCTCTCTCCCTGTCTCTCTCTCTCTCTCTCTCTCTCTCCCTGTCTCTCTCTCTCTCTCTACTTAGTGAGGCCCTCTGCAACTTCGTGAGATCCGGTTTCAAAATAAAGTATAAAAAAAATTGGGCCGGGGGTGTAGCGCGGAGGTAGAACGCCCCTGCGTTCAATCCCCGGTACCGCAAAAAATTAAAATAAATAAATAAATAAATAAATAAATAAAAATAAAGGGTTGTAGGCAAAATGGCACATGTCCACGCCAGCGTAAAGTGTGCATGTGTGTTGGGTTTTGCTGTATCATACTTATAACTCTATGCACATCTGAGGCTGCGCGGGATGAGTGGGGTCACATCCTCCCCACCAGCCTGTATGTCCTCTGGTCCCCCACGGTAGTTCTAGGAGAGGTCGAGGCTGGAAATTGAAGTCTGGGGTTCACTAGATGCTGACTAAAGTCAGAGGAGTGCAGCTAGAAAAGGAAGGCATCCCAAGATGGCCCCCTACAATGTTCCAACATTTATTGGTCGAGCAAGGAAGATGAGAAGCAGCATCCATTGTAGAAGGCGGAAAACCAGAAGAATGTGGTGTCCTGGAAGCTACCAGAAGAACACATCCCAGAGATGCAAGAAGAGGTCAGGAATTTTGAATGCCACTGAGGAGCTGGTAGTTCAAGAGCACAGAAAGGACCATGAATTTGGCAAGCCAAAGATTATCTTTACCAGAGCAATAGCCAAAGAAAATGTGGTCTATACACACAATGAAATTCTACTCAGTCATAAAGAAAAAAAATTATGTCGTTCACAGGGAGATGAATGGAACTGGAGAACATTTTGCTAAGTGAGTTCAGCCAGTCTCGGACAGTCAAGCCATATGTTTTCTCTCCTATGTGGAAGCTAAAGAAGAAAATAGAAAACAAAAGGGACTTCAGATAAATGAGAGAGACCAGTAGAATTGTGAAGGAGATTGAAGGAGAGAGGTAGGGAGGGGAAAAAGGAGACCCGATGAAGGAAACAGTTCAAATAATGCTGTCTCCATAAATGAAGATATCACTGCCGATCTCACTGACATGTTTATGGGGGGAGTGTGGTGGGGTGCAGAGGAAATCACACCAAGTGCTGTGCGCATGTATGTTTGTATCACTTTAAACTTCACTGTGATGTATAATTTTTTGTGTGTGTGTGGTACCGGGGATTGAACACAGGGGCGTTCTACCTCCGCGCTACACCCCCGGCCCTATTTTTTTATGCTTTATTTTTGAAACCACGTCTCATGAAGTTGCGGAGGGCCTCACCAGGTAGAGAGAGAGAGAGAGAGAGAAAGAGAGAGAGATCACGAGAGCCTGCATGTGCGCTGAGATTGGCCACGAACCCGGATCCTCTGATCTCTGCCTCCCAAAGTACTGGGATTACAAGCGTGCGCCACCACGCCCGGCTGTGATGTATAATTATAATGCACCAATAAAAGTATATTTTTAAAAAGGACCTAAGGAACAATAAATAAATAAATAAAGTAAGTAAGTAAGTAAGTAAGTAGTGGGGACAAAGCCTGATTACCAACAGGGAAGGCAGTTGATACTCTAGCATAATCAATTCAAACCTATGGATGTAAGAGACAAATAGCACATATGGATGGAGGAGCCTTGGTCAGGGTTTCTGGAAAATACTTATGATAATTTGGGATGACTGAGCCAAAGCCCAGAATTTCCTAGAAAGCTGCCTCTCTATTGACTCTGACCCAAACAGATACAGCCTTGCCAAGCTGTACCAAAATGTTATGGGGTAGGAAAAAAAATCTGTCAAATTTTCAGGTAATTGAACACTTTCAGCTTACAGCTGTCAATGAGTAAAATACTATCTGCAGTCATTTCCCCAGGTCTATTTGCTAAGCTTTTAGCAAATTAAAAGAGCTGGGAAAGGAAAGCCTCGATAAGTAAGGAGAGAGAGAGAGAGACAGGGAGAAAGAGCTGAGGCTGGCCATGAAAGCTACCAAGTTTTGAAATGTATGCAATCAAATTGTTAACATATTTTGAAGAGCAAATAAACTTGATGGGATAATTTAAACAAGCACACCCCAAATGGTTCTGATAATTTTAGAAAGTTAGCAAAATGTAAGCGTATGCTCAACATTTCTGGTGCAGGAATTATAAAATGGCAATTGTTATTTTCTCCCATATGACTTTTGCTTTTTGGTCGCAAAGCATGTGATAATTCTGAATCTTCTCATTGTATAAGAAGGCTAGTTCCACGTTTTGGTGCATTTACTGGCTGTGAAGGGCATTAGTGTGAAGTCCTTTGGATCCCCTCTGATAGCAGCAGGCCCTCCCTTGCCTCTTCGTATTCTAGCTGAGCTCAGTGCAAGGAAGATTGAGGCCTGGGGACACGTTGATTTACTCAGGAAAGCCGCTCCTTAGCACTGGCTCTGTGCAGAGCACTGGGGCGCCTTGTGGGAAAGCTTTATTAGAGGAAGAAGAATGTGAGGCAGCCATTACCCTGGACTGACAAGCGCAGGGACGCTTCCTAGAGGAATGAAGCTGGGCCTGGGCAAAGTCATAGCACGGACACCGTGAAAGAGTAAGGTCCATGTAGGAAGAAAATGACTGACAGAGACTTGGTAGCTTCTTTGGGAAGCAGGCACCAGTTTTATGGGTGTATGTAGGGTGTGTGGGTTGGGTGTCACTGGAAACAAAACCAGATGGGTAGGTTGGGGCCAGATTTTGAAGAGATTTCCAAGCTAAATTTGGAGGACTCTCCCCCAGGGAGGCGGGGGAGGGAAGGGAATTGGAAACCTTTATGTTTTTAAATGGAGAATTGACCTGATCTTTTATTTTGAAGAGACAGTTAATGAGCTAAATAATGGTAGGCAGGCCAGTGAGGAAACTGCTATCATCATAGAAGCATGAGGTCATGTTTTTATACTTTTTCATATTTTACCAATTTTAATAATGCTGCATATTTCTTTTGTGATCATTTTTTGGGGGGGTACTGGATATTGAACCCGGTGGTATTATACTTCCAAACTATTTTTATTATTTTTATTTTTAAACAGAACCCCATTGAGTTGCTGTGATCTTCCTGTCTCAGCCTCCCTAGTATTGGGACTACAGGCGTGTGCCATGCGCCTGGCAAAATCACCATGATTTTAAATTGGGGGTCCACACTATAGAAGTCAGGGGAACAGATGGAGACAGTGTCTAGTCTCCTGGTCAATGCCGGTGTTCTGAGTTTCATCCCAAGTTCTCCAACTATTTGTTATGTAATCTACAGCTCTCGGAGCCTCAGTTTCTTCATCTGTAAAATGAGAATAATAACAGAACTGAAATCATTCAATTGTTGAGTGGATTGAATGGAAGCTCTGCACATAGAACCTGGCATTCAGAATGTAATCAACAAATCAAAGCACCTCACCTCGCCTCCAAGTCCTCCAGGGCAGGTCTCCTCCGGCCTCCTCCCTGGAATCTGTCTACACCTCTTTCTGTTTTCCCACCACACACAGCCCACAGTGGCCGCCATTTGGTTTTCTGCATACCACACTCACTCTGACCTAAGAGGATCTTCATATGCCATGCCTTCTAGAATATACTTCCTCCAACACTCTCCAAGGCTAGCTCTCTCACACACTTTAGGATTCAACATGAATTTCTTTCCCCCAGAGAGACAGGCCACCCTGATTGCCCTGTTTACAATGACTCCCCTCAACCAGATGCCTTCTTTTTGTGTATGTGTGTGGTACTAGGGATTGAACCCAGAGGTATTCTACCTCCGAGCTACACCCCCAGCCCTATTTTATTTTTATTTTGAAACAGGGTCTTGCTAGGTTGATGAGTCTCACTACTTACTGAGGCTGTCCTCGAACCTGTGATCCTCCTGTCTCAGCCTCTTAAGTACTGGGATTACAGGAGTATACCACCATGCCAGTATAACCAGATACCTTCTAACACACTACCCTGTTTCCTTTGCTGGCTTTATCATGGTCTGTAATTCCCTTGTTTTGCTTTTACATATTTATTATCTCTCACCCCACTGCAATGTATAGTCTATGAGAACAGAGGGACTTAAAACCTCAGTATCTATTGAATCAATGTTAAAAATAGCAGCACAGCCATAGTAGTTATTGTTATTTTTCATTATTATCAAGAAGTGATAAGGCCCCGAGATGTTTTGAAGCTCGGGTGGGCAAACTCAAAGCTAGACAGTGAATATGTCAAGCTTTACAGCCTCTGCTGCAACTCCTATACTCTGTTGTCCAAAAGTAACCACAAACAATATGTAAAGAATGAATTATGGAACCAACCTAGGTGCCTGTCAACAGATGAATGGGTGAAGACTATGTGGTTTATACACACAGTGGAGTTCTACTCAGCCATAAAGAAGAACAAAATTTTGTCATTTGCAGGAAAATGGATGGAACTAGAGAACCCCATGGTAAGCGAGATCAGCCAGGCTCAGAAAGTCAAGGGTTGTATGTCTTCTCTCAGATGTGGAAGCTAGAGAGAAAAACAAAAAGGAAAGAAAAGGAAACCCATGAAAATTAAAGACACCAGTAGAGTAGTGAAGGGAATCTGGGACGGAAAGAGGGAAGGGAAACAGGAGGTTCAGGGAAAGAAACAGATCAAATTATACAAATGTATCACTATGAATCTATCATGTGGCAATAAAATTGTAATGCACCAATAAAAATTTTAAGAAATGAATGAGCATAACTATGTTCTCATAAAACTCTTTTTACAAAAAAAAAAAATGTGTCTAGTCCCTGGGCTGTAGTTTGCGGAATGACTGTTGTTTTAGAGAATCACCATTTGAGACCAGATCCATTCTTTAGTTCGATGCAGCAGTCATTGAGAGATTTTTCTGAGGTCTTATTATTGTCTAAGTACTTGTCTGTGTGCTCAGGATGCACAGATTAAATATATAGTCCATGACTTTGTGTCTTTATAAAGAGATAAATGGATAATTGACAAATGAAGAGATAAGTACTTGACTGAGACATGTGCAGCAAGCATATGGAGAGGGGTGCCCAACATGGCTTGGGAAGAAAGGGGCTCTGGAAAGATTGTAAATGAGGTGAGTTGTACTGAGTTTTGAAAGATAAATAGGAGTTTTCTAGGCTGAAAAAGGGTAAAAGTGGAAACTATACCCATCAAAGAGAGAGGCCAGATTTCAATAATGCCACATATTTGGGGTGATTAGGGTCCCTTATAGGGACCAGTTGCTCAGTTGCGATTGCTGGGGGAATGTTTTGCAGGATTTGAGGTAGTGGTGAACAATTAGTTATTTGACACATGCAGATAAATAAATGAATATATTTTTAAAAAGTTGTACTGCACAGAAAAAAAGAGAAATTACCAAAAGGCGGTAAGTGGGGTTAAAGAGAAGTAAGAGTCAAAGATATAAATGTAGGGTCATTACCCCAGAGACGTGAGTTGAAACCATGAGAGTGGGTGAGCAGATTCAGGGAAAGAAAGAAAGGGTAGAATGAGGAGAAGGTTGGGAAGGGGGCTTCACATTCACATTCAAGGGGCAACGGAAGAGAAGAGCCAGCCAGAGACGGAGCGCTGTCTGGAGGGGGTCAGGAGACGCTGGGGAGATGTAGTGCTGAGTCCAAGTCAGAGGGGATTTCTAAAGTAGAAAAGGGCCAAAACATCTCACGGGAGAGAGGACAAGTAAAAAAAGGCAAAGATGCTGTTGGGATTGGAAATGAGGCAGCAGTTGGTGACCTAGATTTGAATGAGCACTTTTAGACAAACATGGGGGTGGAAGTCATGTATTAGTAGGTTGAGAAATGAATGAAAGGTGAGGACGCGGGTGCAATGAGAACAGGCTGCTGTTTCTAAAAACGCGATGGTGGAGAAAGGAGCTGAGGTGCTAGCTGGAGGGGCAGGGCTGAGTCTAACTTTGTTTTATAGAGCGTGGTGGGAGAGATGGAACTAATTTGAAATATGAGAGAGAGAGAGAGAGAGAGAGAGAGAGAGAGAGCGGTTTGTGGAGAGAAGCTAGTGATGAGTGTGGTGGTTAGACAATATCCAACTGTTAGACAGTATCCCCAGAGGGTGATGAGTCATGGCCTCTCGATCAATGCAGACGTGTGCATCTTGGGATAAAAGTGGAACACTGATTCTTCCCAGGCAAAGGAGGGGAAGGATAGATGAAAAACAGAGGAGGCAAAGTGTTGCTTCCTGTGTGAAGCATGAGCACAATTTATTGGGACCACCTAAATGCCACCTTACCTAGGGCATCTCCCAAGGAAGACTAAGTGAGATGGGAGAACATCCTCATAAAACAAACAGGTGAGTTGTTGAGGTGCTAACAGAGAACCTGGCCCAATTTCAGTTTCTTCAGCATCTTAATGATACCAGATGACCTGGAACTTATCTTGGAAGCTGCAACAGAACCATTCAATCTGTTCTGGTGTTTGCCTTAGAATATATCTCAGTGTTCCCCATTTCTCCATACTATTGAAATAGACATTCTCATTGAGCAAAACAAGCTGTTCTATCTTTGGCTTATTTTTACTGTGACTGAGCATGTGTGATAATGCACTGGAGAAACATTAAAAATGCAAGTTTCTGTAGCTAGACCAAGAGAACCAGCTGCAGGGGTAGAGTGCAGACATAATAAGTTTTCTAGTATTTACTTGGACAAACACTGTTTGTATACTTAATACATACTTATTGAACATCTGATATGTGTGAAGGTGTCTCAGGTACTGAAGATACAGCCATGAACAAGATAGAAGAAGACACAGAGTGACTCAATGTTGTGACAGCAAAGTCTTCTAGATCAGGAGGACATGGGAGGTGAATCTGACACCAAGTTGGAGTCCAGGGAGTTTCTTAGGTGTAGTGTAGATGAAGGGAGAAGGACTTGAGGTGTGGGGATGAGGGATGAGGAGAGGAACAGAAGAAAGAGTATTCAAAGCAGAGGAAATGTGCGTACAAAGATGGGCTTGAAAGAATATAGAGGGTTGGGGGAAAGAAAGAGAAAATAAAAAAAACTGGAGAAGATTGTGAGGACTTTGTGCTGAGGATTTTGCCTTTTATCTTAAAAGCAAGATGGTATCATTGAAGGGTTTGAGCAATGAATTGATAGCATCATATTTCTTTTTTATTTATTTAATACTTGTATTGGTGCATTGTAATTATGCATCATAGTGAGGTTCAAAGTGATACAAACATACATACACATAAGTCTCAGTGTGTTTCTCTTCACTTCCCACCCTGCTACCCACCCTTCCCCATACATAATAGTAAAATTGGTAGCAATACTACCTTCATATACATAGCAATATTTGTTTTGTTTTTGGTACTGGGAATTGAACCCAGGGGTGTTCTACCTCTGAGCTACATCCCCAGACCTTTTAATTTTTTATTTTGAAGCAGGATCTCATTAAGTTGCTGAGGACCTCAGTAAGTTGCTGCCATAGTTAATATATAGAATGTCCCCTGAAAAGCTCATGTATTAAGGGTTCTGACCCTTAATAGTTGATGTAATTAAGTTGATATGATTAAGTCACGAGGGTTATAATTTCATCAGTGGAAAAATCCATGTAATGGATTTACTGGGTGGTAACCTAGGCAGGTGGGGTATGGCTAGAGGAGGTGGGTCCCTGGGGGTGTAGCCTTGGGGATTATATATGGTCCCTCCTCCCTCTTTTCTCTCTTGCTTCTGGCCTCCATGGTGTGATAGCAGAGAGCTTGCTCTCTCCTCTCCCTGCCTCCCACCACCATTCCCTGAGCTCCACCAGACCAACCTGGCATAGACTAAACCCTGAAATCTCCAGAACTATGAGCAAATAAATCCTTCTTCCTCTAAGTTTTGTGCTCAGTTGCTTTGGATTACAGCAGTTGGAGTACTGACTGAAACAGTTGCCAAGGCTGGCCTTGAACCTGTGATCCTCCTGTCTTAGTCTCCCAAGAACTGGGATTACAGGCATGCACCACCATGCCCAGCTTGGACATAGCATTATTTGAACTGTTTCTTTCATCAATTCTTCCTTTTCCCCTCTCCACTTTCCTCCCCCATCCCCTTCTACTATTCTTCTGGTCTCTCTCCTCAATTAGCTAAAGTCCCATTTGTTTCCTATCTTTTAAAAAGAATGAAAGAATACTCTAGTGATACCTGCATACCTGTGTGTATAGCAGCATGATTCATAATAGTCCTGTTTCTTTTCTTAGAAATGTCAGTTGGGTTGAAGTTTGGCAGACAGAGTGGAGAGGGAGGGGCAAAGGGTTGGAGACAGAGACCCTTGAGGAGTCTGTTGCAGGATACCAGAAAGTATAGTCCTGCCAGAATGATGGTAGAAGAGAAAGGAGAGAAGTACATGCATTTTAGAAGGTTGGTTTGATTAACCTCCTGCATTGGGCAGGGTTTTCCAGACAATTGGAATTAGTAGGAGATGAACAATTTAGTATAAGCATTGGCTCATGTGATTGTGGAGGCTGAGAAGTCCTGTGTCCTGCTGTATGCAAGCTGGAGACCCAGGAGAGCTGATGGTATACTTCAGAGGCTGAAAATGTGGAGCAAAGAGGGCAGGAAAAGGCCCATGTCCAGCTCAAGGGGTCAAACCCAGTGAATGCATTCAGCTCTCCTCCACCTTTTCATTCTGCGCAGCCCCTCAATAAATCAGATGATGCCCACTCTCACTGGAGAGGGCCCTCTGCTCCACTCTGTCCAGTTCAAATGCTTATCTCTTCTGGAAATGGCCTCACAGACACCCTCAGAAATAACATCTAACCCAATATCTGAGCATCTCAGGCCCCAGTTGAGGTGACACATACAATTAACCATCACACCTCCTGGCCCTGTGAGCCAAGCTCTCATCACAATGAATTAGAAGGGAAAGAATTAAGGAAGAAAAATCAAGGAATAATAATGCCAGCCCTAGTTCAACTCTATGGCAAAGACACATTACTTTTTTTTTTTTTTGCAGTACCAGGGATTGAACGCAGGGGCGTTCTACCTCTGCACTACACCCCCGGCCCTATTTTTTATACTTTATTTTGAAACCGGGTCTCACGAAGTTGCGGAGGTCCTCACTAAGGAGAGAGAGAGAGAGAGAGAGATAGGGAGAGAGAACGAGAGAGCTGAGGCTAGCCGTGAACCCGGATCCTCTGGTCTCCGCCTCCCAAAGTACTGGGATTACAAGCGTGCGCCACCACG
>PVJS01012000.1:0-44644 GCA_004027185.1 Glis glis | reverse complement strand
CTCTCTCTCTCTCTCTCTCTACTTAGTGAGGCCTTCTGCAACCTCGTGAGACCCGGTTTAAAATGAAGTATAAAAATATAGGGCCGGAGGCCGGGCGTGGTGGCGCACGCTTGTAATCCCAGTACTTTGGGAGGCGGAGACCGGAGGATCCGGGTTCGCGGCCAGTCTCAGCTCTCTCTCTCTCTCTCTTTCTCTCTCTCTCTCTCTCTCTCCTTAGTGAGGCCCTCCACAACTTCGTGAGACCCGGTTTCAAAACAAAGTATAAAAAATAGGGCCAGGGGTGTAGCGCGGAGGTAGAACGCCCCTGCGCTCAATCCCCGGTACCGCAAAAAAAAATATATATATATAGGGCCGGGGGTGTAGCGTGGAGGTAGAACGCCCCTGGGTTCAATCCCCGGTACCACAAAAAAAAAAAAAAACCTGACTCTGAATGTAGGCATGGTTCATTCTTCTCTTGCATATTTCTATTCATTGAAACTTTCTGAGTGCCTCATGTATCAAGGATTGTGAAAGGCATGGGAATACCACAATAAGTCTGGTGCATTTCTACCAATGAAAAAGCCTTGGGGATTTCCTATTCCTGATGTTGTTGGAGAATTACAGAGCAATTCTTGCACAGCATTAGTCTGAGACAGTTAAAAAAGTTGGAGAAACTACAATGTGCATTTGTTCCAAGACAGAACAATTTGAGTATCCAAGATCCTGAAGAGAAGTGCAGTGCAGGATAGTGGATTTCCCCTCAAGGTATCTTTCAGGCTCCACAAAGAGAAGGATCAAGAAGCAAAGCAGAAATAATGATCAAAACTCTGGAAATCAGTTGACAAAAGCAAAAGTTGGAGTTCAGAGGCCCTCAAAGAAGACAGCTCCTGATAAACAACCCAGACCTCCAGAAAAGCCTTTGAAAGGACCAGACTTAAAGACTGCAGGCAAAGCTCTCACAAAGATCCAGCATTTAATCTACTCAATCCTAGACCAGGCAAAGGTGGTCTGCACCTACTTCAACTGCTGGACCGATTAACATTAAATCCTCTTCTGAGAAAGATAACAGCAGCCAAAACTTCAAAAATCATCTCTGTAATTTTTCAGAAACATCTGGCATTTAATTTTAAAATGCATTAGGAATGCCAGGGGAAAGAATTAAAAGGTCAGAAGCCAAGAAAAAATTAAAAACAAAAGGCAGAAACAGACTCCAGGTGATACCGACTATGGTGTTCTCACACAAAGATGTTTAAAAAAAAAACCTGTAATCAATGTTTTCAAAAATATATGAAGAGGGCTGGGGATGTAGCTCAGTGGTAGAGCACTTGTCTAGCCAGTGTTCTTCCCCTGGGATCAAATATAAATATATATTTCAAATATATGTAGTATAGATTTCAAATATGTTATATATACATATTTCATATACATATGGTCAGCACTGAAACAAATGTGTATATATGTGTGTATATAAATATATATGAAGAAATTATAATCAATCAAAAATTCTATTGTAATCCCAGTACTTGGGAGGCTGAGACCAGAGGATCTGGGTTCGCGGTCAGCCTCAGTTACTTAGTGAGGCCCTCTGCAACTTAGCAAGACCCTGTTTCAAAATAAAGAATAAAAAATAGGGCTGGGGGTGTAGCTTGAAGGTAGAATGCCCCTGGGTTCAATCCCCAGTACTGCAAAAAAAAAAAAAAGAAAATTCTAAACTAAAAAAAATTACTAAAATTAAGAAATATGTTAACTAGATTAAATAGGATCTCCAGAAGAGAGTATTATAATTGGAAATCAGGTCAATTTATAGCATCAACTAAAGAACGGAGGAGTAAAAAGACAGAAAGTAAAAGATGTAAAAGAAATATATGAGACATTGTTTAAGAGATAAGTTATTACAGATCAAGGATGGGAAATAGTAGGGTAAACAAATATCTTATATAATATTGCCTTAGAATATGCCAAAATAACAAAGACATCAAACCACAAATTGGAGAAGCTCTATGAAACCCAAGCAGGAAAAATACATTCAATAGCTTTGAGGACTAAGTCTAATTTTCAATAGAAATAATGGGAACCCTAAGACAACAGAAGGATATGGTAGAAGCATGAAAAAGCAACTGCTAACCATAGTTCTGTATCTAGATAAAATATTTTTCAGAAAGGAAAATAAAATAAAGATGTCTTCAGACAAACAGAAAAATCTGTCTCCAGCAAGAACTAACTAAAAAATAGACCAAAGAGAATTCTTTAAGCAGAAGAAAAAATATCCCAAATAAAAGCATAGAAATTGAGACGGAAATGAATAACAATAAAAAGAATAAATACACACATAAATCAAATGACTGTTTATTGCATAAAAGATAATATTATTTATTGGTGTTTAAATATTTATATATATATATATCATAAAATACAGAAGGATAAAAATACATGGCCCTAGCATAGTCTGTAAATACTATTTTAAGAAAGATCTAATATGTCAAAGATATATATGAACTCTCTATAGCAACCATTAAACAAGAACAGAAATGCTGTTGTCCTTACTTATCTCTTTCCTTTTATTTTAACTAAATTTTACATACTATTTTTTGTTTATTGAGATGAATGCTTAGATCATTTGGTTTGGCCTTTATTTTTTTCTAATGTATGCCATGAGGGCTATAAATTTGCCTGTTAGCTGTGTCCCATGAGTTTTAGTACATTCTGTTTTTATTATCATTCACTTCAAAATATTATCTATTTTGGTGCAGAGTTTTATTTGACCCAGGTGATCTGTACAAGTGTATCCCTTCATTTCCAAACAATTGGGGACTTTTATTCTTATTTTCTAGTCTAGTTTTATTGTGGCCAGAGAAAAAACATTGTATGATTTCAATCCCATGAAATGTATTGATACTGATATAATTGCCCAGTGTACAGCTAATTTGATAAATATTTCTGTGCACTTGAAACAAATTTAGGAATTCCTAGAATCCACACGCAGTAGACACTGAATTATTAGAGTAGCAATAGTGAGAAAAGATTCTGTGAAAAAGGTGGAGCTTGTGGCAAGCTTCTGAAGCTTGTGGGAGAGTCACAATTCAGTCCCCCGATGTTCTGAAGGAAAGTCATACCATCTGCAGTGGAATTATGCACCACCGGGTATGGAGGAGAAGATTCTAGGGTTTTATTGCACCCTGGTAGAAGATAAATGCCTGACCATGGGACACTCAGTAAACATGTATTTGGAACATTATTACATGAGCTGGGCTCTCTCAGGCCCAATAAGTCATTAGAACAGGCAGATCCTGCAATAGTATATTACAAGATGAAGTAGTATATCTTGGATCACACACTAGCAGACCAGATTACATTAGCAAACTGAATAAACAAGTAGTCCAGACTCCAATGTCAGTCACCACTATTGTTCCTGTGTAGCTTCCCCAGCACATACCAGCAAATAAGTGTTCTTGTTTTATAAATGAATCAGCTCAGTATGCAATTGTCAGAGGCCGCCTGGTCAAGGACCAGCTACAGGTACAAAGGAGGTTTCAGTGGTGAGACTCCCCAGAGAGAAGAAAGCACCACAGAGTTGCCATCCAGAGAACAAAAGCAACTTCATTCACAGACCCATCTCTTACATAGGGTTCCCACAAAATGGCACATATCATGGAAGCGTAACTTGCACATGTGTGTTATGTATTACCTAGTCATGCTTACATAACTATATACACATCTGCGGCTGCGTGAGATGAGCACACATCTGCAGCTGCACGGGATGAGCGGGGCCATGTCCTCACTGCCAACCTGTACTTCCTTTGGGCCCCCACAGCAATACAGTCAGCTGAGAACACAGCAAAAGCAGACAACTGTTGCACTGCAGCCTTTTTCAGGAAAAGGTCTTGAAATACGGTGGCAAGGAACAATACACACAATGGCTGATGTGAGCTGAGCAACTAATCATCCACTTTGTATAAAAGAAGTGGTCCAAGGTTAGAATATAAACAAAAACATGGGTAAAGAATCCCCTGCCTGACTGGCCAGGCCTGGATGGAGAAAAATTAGAAGATTGAGATCTGGTGTATGTACATATGCAAGTAGGCACAAAACATGAAGATCTTTTTATCATATGTTAAGGGCACAATTAAAAGCATCTACTACAGGAGGAGCTCTAAGAAAACAAATAGAAAAAGCAGTCCAGCCTGCTGGCATCAGTCACCCCAGAGCCACAAGGGGCATTGTCGCAAGCAATGGGCCGCAAGGTCCTAAGACCAATAAGTCACATCACACATGATTTGTGTCTTTCCACAATGTCACAATGTTTACTAAACACTCAAAGGTTATAGCATGAGGGAAATTATTAGTAAATTCTATAAGTAAGGTTAAGCTAGTTTTGGGTGTTGGGTGGCTGCTTTGCCAAAAGCCAATTAGTTATGAATAAGCATCAAACAATACACTTCACACTAGAAAATCTAACAATTTAGGTCGAACAAATATATTAAACAATATACAAATCCTAAAACTTAGATCACTTGAAATACTTAACAATCTAGGTTGACAAGTATATTAAACAATATACAATTCCTAAAACATAAAGCTTCAAATACTTAACAAATAACTAGTTACAAACAAGCAGAGGGAAGGGGATAATGAACCAAGTTCAGAAATGGAAGAGGAGATTCTGAAATTGGTCAAGGTGCTGAGAAGGCTGAAGAGTCTTTTGATCCCTGGTCAGCAAAAAGCAGGGCCGAAGCGAACTCACTGGATCAGAGTCATACACACATCAGACTCGTCATGGTGTAAGCAATAGCTCAGTGTGTTGTGTGTCAAAACAACTGCTCTTTTATAGAGTTCCTATAGGTTTCTGAAAGTGCTGTCAATTATCTTTGGCAGACTTATTGAACCTTACCAGACACTTGTCATTTCCACAAATGTATTGATGCTGTAAGTCCATCAAATGCAGGAAACAAATTTATGATCCAAGGATCCATTATCAATTGCAGCACAGGCGTGTTAGTCTGGGTCATATGCTGGCATATCAAAACAAGTTGCTTTATAAGTTCCTGAGGTTATGTCCTATGCTCTATACAATTTACATGTCCAAACAAGTTGCTTATGAGCTCCTGAAGTTGTTTTATGTCCCATGCTTTACACAGGCATATATAGGAATGGGTAGACAGGTCAAAGATATGGATATTTTATATCCATAATAGGGTGAGTTCTCACAATGAGGCTGACTGCTGTCACTGAATATTCAACTTGCCAGCAACAGAGGCCAAGGCCGAGGCCTTTGTATGGCATCCTTCCTCAAGGAAATCAGACAACCATATGGAATAAAGTTGACCCCACAGGCCTCTAAAAGAGACTTAACTTCTGAGGGATAGATGCAAATTATATATATGGATTTGTTTTTCTTGCCCTCCAGGCTTCAGCCTAGCACTACTACCAGAGTGCTTGAAGAAGACTTACTCCACCAGCATGGGACCCACATAGTATTACATCAGACCAGATGATCCGTTTTATGTGAAAAGTGGTACAAGAATAGGCTCATGATAGTAAGATCCACCACCAAGATCATATATCATGCCACAAAAAAGTTGCTGAATGTCACAATAATGTGTCAATTTAGAGGCAATCCTCTATGAGGATGGAATACCATCCTCTATAAAGTAGTAGCTACAGTGAATTAAAGAGTTATATATAATAATGTGTACTTAAGAAACATACGAGTGTCTAACCAAGGCATAGACGCTGTGACATCTCCACTCACCATCACACCCTGTGACCTACTGGGTGACTGTAATCCCTATTCCCATAATTCTTAGCTCTGCAAAGGAAGAGGCCCTGATACCTAAAAAGAGACCACTTTTATCAGAGAACCAAAAAAGAGTTGCTTTCAGCTCCACACTGTAGCTAGGGATCAGTAGACAAGGAGAGGAGTCACCTTCTTGACAGGAATAATTGGCCCTCATCACTAGAAACAACAGAGGCAATATTGGGAATTTCTAAGTACCTCTTGCTCCATTGTGATAAGTGTAACAACCTTGGCCTGAAAAGAGCATGGAGACTAGGAAGTCAGACCTTTCAGAGTAAGACATTAAGATAGACTTAGGTAGCACTGAGATTGAGAGAAATCTAGACTAGAGAGTCAAGGAGAAAAACAATGACCATCAGCTTTAGCCCAACACCATCTGCTAAGTGTACAGTTTTTCCTGCAAAATCCCTCTTCTAAGTTGCCCTAGGAAGACAGATCCACCAGAGTCCTGGAGGAGGTGTTTCCTGAATTTGCATGAAGAAATGGATTTGAGCAGCATAAGAAGTCATCTGTGATAGATACAGCACAGGAGTTGGGCTGTAGTAGACATAGAGATACACCATGAGATCCCACTCCAAAGATCTCATTGCTCCAGATACTGGGAGTTCTACGAGCTCCTTCAAGGTTTGCATCAGCTGCAAAGAGCCACCACACACAAGAGTATACATTTCCTAGGCAGTCCATACCCAATGACTGATTGGTACAGGAGGATAGAGGTGTGACCATTTCAGCCCAATGAGGAGCATCTCTGAAAAGCTATGTTTGCCCCAGAGTACCTTATGGGGTTAACTGAGATTTTGTCCCACCACTTTCTTTGAAGTTTGCCTACTTTCTCTTCCCAATGCTGCTTCCTTTTCCTCCCCTCCACAAGTGTGGATTCCTTATGACAACCTGGACACCTGACTTTTTCTCATCTGCTTCTGAAAGACCAAATCTGTAATGATCATCCAAAAAAACTCCAAACACTCAGGAATCTAAGAAAGATGCATTACTTCCCCAAAAAAGTGCAAAATTTTTATTAAGAGAAATTAAGGAAGATCAAATAAATGGAGGGATAATTCATATTCATGGATCAAAGGCCAATGTTGCACAGGTGCTCATTCTCTCCAAATTAATCTACAAATATAATGCAATCCCAACAAATATCTCAGCAAGTTCAATTTGTGAAAATGTACAAGCGGCCGGGCGTGGTGGCGCACGCTTGTAATCCCAGTACTTTGGGAGGTGGAGACCGGAGGATCCGGGTTCACGGCCAGCCTTAGCTCTCTCTCTCTCTCTCTCTCTCTCTCTCTCTCTTTCTCTCTCTCTCTCTCTCTCCCTGTCTCTCTCTCTCTACTTAGTGAGGCCCTCCGCAACTTCGTGAGACCCGGTTTCAAAATAAAGTATAAAAAAATAGGTCCAGGGGTGTAGCACAGAGGTAGAACGCCCCTGGGTTCAATACCTGGTACCGCAAAATATATATATATATATATATATATATACAAGGGATTCTAAGATTTACATCAAAATTCAAAAGGACAAAAATATACTCCCTGAGTTGGGCATGGTGGTGCATGCTTGTAATCCCAGTACTTGGGAGGCTGAGACAGGAGAGTTGCAGGTTCACAGCTATTTAGTGAGGGCCTCTGCAACTTAGTGAGACCCTGTTTCAAAATAAAGAATAAAAAAATAGGGCTGGGAGTGTAGCTCAGAGGTAGAGTGCCCCTGGGTTCAATCCCCAGTTCTGTAAAAAAAAAAAAAATCTATCTATCTATCTATCTATCTCTCTATATATATATTTACAAACTATTACAAACATACTCATAGAAGCATAATATATATATTCCCTGTTCCCAAAAATGAAGAACAAATTTGGAGAACCTGCAATATAGGAAATCATAAATTATAAAGCCAAATAATTAAGAGAACAGAGCAATGGCAAAAATATAGACACACAGACCAGTGGAATAGAATAAAGAGTTTAGAAACACATATATAAACATTTCAGTTAGGTCAAGGTAACACTGGAAAGCAGTGAAGGAAATAATGGGCTCAAATCAACTGGTTTCCATATGGAAAAACATGAAGAAACTTAACATCTACTTCATCTGATGTTCAAAAAATCGATTCTAGGTGAACTGTAGATATAAATATAAAAGATAAAAGTGTGAAACTTCTAAAATACAATATAGAAGAATATATTCATAAATTTGGAAATTTGGGATAAGCAAAGATTCCTTAAATAGGACACACACACACACACACACACACACACACACACACACCACTAATCATCCATTCATGCAAAGACCCCATTATGACAGTAGAGAATACAGAGTAGGAGAATCAAGAAGGGATTTGATTTTAGGTCAGATTTTATTTTATTTTAGAACAGATTTGAGGACAGTCTCTCTCTGCAACATAGAGAAACTCTGAGCAACCTAGCAAGACTGTATTTCCAAACAAAAAATTTAAAAAGGGCTGGGATGTAGCTCAGAGGTAGAATACCCCTGGGTTCCATCCCCACTACCAAAAATATAAAAAATAAAATAAAAACACCTTTAAATCAGTAAGAAATAGATAATCCCAACAGAAAGCTAAGCAAAACAAAACAAAACAATTTGAAGAGCCATTTTTAGAAGATGTAATATATACAAATAAATGACCATTACATATATGAAAAAGTATACAACCTCATTAGTTAACAGGTAAATTCACTTCACAACTATGAATGGCTAAAATTGGAAATATTGGCAACCCCAAGAATTGGTAAGAATCTAGAGAAACTGCAGTTCTTCTACATTGCTGACTGAAGCATAAAATGATACAACAACTTTGGCAAACTTCTTCATGATACCTTCTACAGTTGAAATACATACATCTTATGACCCACCAATTCTACCTTTAGCTTGATACCTAAAAAATGCACATAAATATTCAACAAAAGCTATTACAAACATACTCATAGAAGCATAAATTATAACAGCTCAAAACTGGAAACAACCCAAATATCCATTTACTGTAGAACAGATCAACAATTTTGTCATATCCATATAATGCAACACCATTTATTGTGAACTGAAATAAAATAAAATGGATACATCTCAGAAACTTAATTTTGAACAGAAACAGACCAAAAAGTATACACTGTATGATTCCATTTATATAAACTTCAAAAGTCTGGATGGAGACTCTTTATGGAAAGAAAGAGAAGGCAGTGACCATGAGGGACTATTTCATGACCTGGATGAAATGAGGTAAGAATATGAGGGCACTCACTCCATGAAAATTTATTGAGCTATATACATTTGATCTGTGTACTTCCTTTAAAAACAAGTAAGCTACATGCCCAAAACAATGTCAAATAAAGGGAAACATACTGCATATCTATTCATTTAACTTGTGAGCTTCACTTGTTTTATACACAGTGCATCAATAAAGGAGAGATCTGGGCCCAGGAATATAATATAAAACCCAACACATTCTCCTTGCTCCTGTGGAAAGTCAGGCCACCCTGATATTTGTGCCAAGATCTCTACACCCTAGGCATGGCCGCATGCTTCCTTGTGCCGCATTCTCTTTGTAGAACATCCTGTTCACTCTAAAGCTATAGACCCAAACACAAAATTTTGTTTGTAAGATTACATCCTGTACCATACCTTAGGTTTTACTTTGGCTACTAACCTGGACTAGTCATTGCTCCCTTATTTTTAAGTGAAGAGCGTTCAGTTCCACGTTTATGAGTTCCTCATTCTTGAAGTGGATAAACCTGTCCAAGACTACAACTCTAAATATTTTAGCTAGAACAAGTACCATCCGCTGCAGACACGTTCCTCACAGAAGAAAAACTGGCTTCTCGATACTTTGGTCTGGCCAAATAGACATCCCGCCGGGTTTACAATGAAAGATCGGCTTTCTGACAACAGCATGAGGAATATTTCCCATTCGGGGATGAGTGATTTCTGACAGGAGCTTGCAGGTTTGGCAAGACATTGCAGGGATCAGGCCAAGCCAAACTCAGAATGGAAAACTCCACCCCCACAGTGCGGGGTGGGCCCGGGCCGGTGGCTGGCGCACATGCGCCACTGTCTCCGGTTAGTAATGGAACGGCAGCCAAACAGTACTGCACAGACTGTACAGAGGATGTACCTCAGCCAGGTGGAGGGAAGGAGGACTTGACCACTGGGACAGCATCCCAGGCCTAATCAGAAAAGTGCGCTCTTGAGCTTTTCCAGGATCCCGTAATGCCAGAGATATTTTGATCATAGCCTTGAGGAAATACTTTCAACACAAGTGGCTTTTGTGACCCATATGTCTAAATAGTTTCCCTTTTAGGCTAGGAGAAAAGAAACCTTGTTTTCAGATCTCTACAAAGTGAAAAAAAAATTTTTTTTTCTAAAGAGACAACTCACTGAAGTCACAAATATTTTCTATATTTTCTATCAGATTCCACTATCTACCTTCAACCCTTTTGTTGCCCAGTTACAAATTCAGTAGGAACTGTGTTTCTATACATCTTACATAGTCACAAGTACACTTTTCACACCTGACCATTGAATATGTGTTCAAATGATCTTTAAATATTATTTTGTTCATTTATTTTAAAGTGTGTGTGTGTGTGTGTGTGTGTGTGTGTGTGTGTGTGTGTGTACTGGGGATTGAATCCAGGGGCGTTCTACCTCTGAGCTACACCCCCAGCCCCATTTTAATTTTATTTTGAAACAGGGCCTGGCTAAGTTGCTGAGGCTGGTCTTGAACCTAAGACCCTACTGTCTCACTCTCTCAAGTACTGGGATTACAGACATGAGACACCACGCCTGGCTGAAAGTCTTTAGAAGGTGCCATGGAAGCACCTCTTGAAATTGTACCTCCAATAAGAAGCCTTCCTTGAAGAAAGAGAAAGAACTGATTTGTTACATTTAAACCTGCACTTCCACAACCTTGCTATTACTTCTCTTCATTGGCACAAACAATCGAGAGATGTCTGTACCTTTACTTTAAAAGCATGTGGCATTTGCCCATTTTGTCCACAACTCAAAATCATGAACGTGCATGCATGTGGCAAATGGAAAGCAAGATAGTCTCAAAGAAATGTGGAGGGCCGGGCGTGGTGGCGCACGCTTGTAATCCCAGTACTTTGGGAGGCGGAGACCGGAGGATCCGGGTTCGCGGCCAGCCTCAGCTCTCTCTCTCTCTCTCTCTCTCTCTCTCTACTTAGTGAGGCCCTCCGCAACTTCGTGAGACCCGGTTTCAAAATAAAGTATAAAAAATAGGGCCGGGGGTGTAGCGCGGAGGTAGAACGCCCCTGGGGTGTAGCGCGGAGGTAGAACGCCCCTGGGTTCAATCCCCAGTACCACAAAAAAATATAAAAAAATTTAAAAAAATAAAAAGAAATGTGGAAAGTTGCTTTACTTACAGCATATTAGACTTCACAGAGCAATTGAAGATGTCAGAAGATCCTAAATGTGAAACAAAAGATTCATTTTAAAAATTTTGTAAACTTCAAAGGATAGTGCAGATGTATAAATAAGTTTAACTATATCACAAACAATAATATTTCTATGATTAATAATATCTATATATATCCAATTTCCAGGAAGATAAATATTTCTTGGATGTCCCCATTTTCTTTTTTTTTCTTTTTTTTGGTACTAGGGATTGAACCCAGAGGCATTCTGCATCCAAGCTACACCACCCCCCCTCCCCATCCCTTTTTATTTTTTGTTTTGAAACAGGGTCTCACTAGGTTGCTGAGAATCTCTCTAAGTTGCTGAGGCTGGTCTCAAGCCTGCGATCCTCCTATCTCAGCCTCCCAAGTACTGGGATTACAGGCATGTACCACCACGCCTGGCTCCAAAAATTTTTATAACTGGACCAGCATAGTTTTTCCAAATAAATACATCAATAGTCACCTAAATAAAATACTATCTGATTTAAGTCTTATCATGTAAAAATTAAGTAAAAAGCCAAAAATTACTGTAAGCTGTTAACACTGACAAAGAGGCCTTTCTGTTGTGTGTCTTCATTATTTCTTGGGACTCCCCATCACCATCACCCTGTTTGCAAGTCTGTTTTTCACTGTCATCTCAGTCAAAGCTCAAAAATCTCACTCTCTTCACAAGGTAAAAGACTTTACCCCCGATCAATTCACTTGCCAACATGAAATGAAGATTTTCCCTGAACCCATTTTCCAATAACAAAAGATTTAAGAGACCAACGAACTCAATTATTTTGTTCAACCCAGAGAGTGTTTTGACTTAAATTTATCTTTTCCTGTTATAATAATATCCAAATGTTTTATAGCCATTTATAGCTTACGAAGTACTCTCCCACCTCACTGTGTTTAATCCTCACCAGAACTCTAAGAAGCTTTTGTTCTGACCACAAGTTTATAGATGCAGACACTGGAGCCAGTATCGGAGCCTCTGACCCCCAGCGCAAAGCTTTTTCTTGATTACACCTGCTCTGAATACCAGAGACTTAGAACTCCCTCCTATCGGGTGAGAAGCAAAAAGAAAACACATGCTTTAAAAGGAGGAGAGAGGGAGACCAATAGGGCCTAAAAAGACACAGCAATTCTCTATAGGCCTTTGAAAGGGAATATTTAATAGAGAAAAGACTGAGGTTTGAAAGTAATAATTCCAACCTCTAAAGATTTCACTAAAAATGTAAGATCCCAGACCCAGTGGTCCTTGTCTGTAATCCTAGTACTTGGGAAGCTAAGACAGGAGGATGGTGGCTTTAAGGCCAGCATGCCGTATCTTATGGAGACCCTGTTTCAAAATAAATAATTTTAAAAATAGAGCTGGGGTGTAGCTCAGAGATAGAATACCCCTGAGTTCAATTCCCAGTACCACACACAAAAAATTAAGAACCACCGGAGCGTTAGTATGACTAACACTAATGCCGAAGGTCTGGCAGGCACTGCAGAGGGAAAAAAAGTCTTGAATTAAAACATCACAATTTTAGGCATAGCGAGGAGAGCACTATCTTAAAGCTGCTTAAAACCGGTAATTAATATTTCTACTATAGTCAAGTTTAAGAAAAGTTTAATAGAACTTGAATGTAATGGTAAGGCTGCTGAAAGACATGATAATTTAAAAGAGGTTTGTGAGAAAAATTACAGTCAGGAAATGTGTGGTCTGGAAGTTGATTGTAACTGAAAAGAAAATCGTTAACTACTTGAAACTAATAATCTCTTCTATCTACACCAACTATGTCAATTGAAATTACCAATCAATGAATTTCCTGCCCTCTGAAATCTGAATGAGACTCGAGCCCACAACTCCACAGCTGTGGGAACGGGCAGCCTTCCCATGAGCCCCTTCTTCCATCTTCTACTTCCACATGTGCTGTCTCAGTGTTCTATGGCGTCCACTAAATTGTGAGCTCATGCTTTTTGTTGGTTTCCAAAAAAATTAAAACAAATATTTAAAAATTCGATTCATACTGAGCATCATGAGCAATGGAGATTTTATTAAAGATTTCCAAAGTGTGTGGCATACCTACATTTTATCTTTCAGATACCCTTTTTCTCAAAATTTCTCTGATAACCATGAGGTCCTTTCTTGACTCCTTTTCTAGCCTACACCTAACTGGTCCCCCAACCTCACATCTTCCTGACTTCTCTTATTCCCCACTGACCTTTTTTCTTATTTTCTTCCCCCTTCATCTGAAAAAAAAGTGAAATTTTCTTTCTTGTCTATGTTAACAATTTAGTGATTGTCTTTTGCTGTTGAAATGTTCCTAAGGTTTCACCATCAAACCCATGAGCTTACGTGAGCATTTTTTTCCCCAATAGCTAAATGAGAAATAGTGAAGGGGAAAGGAATGGGACATAATTATAAGTAACCAAATGATCCTGGCTACCCATTGATTTAAAAAGAAATGTATATTTAAAAGCCAATTTGGATAATATATTTTATTTGTCCTATGTATTTCATATCCATAGCTGTTTTAAAAACAAATATCAGTCGGGCATTGTGGCACACACCTGTAATCCCAGTACTTGGGAGGCTAAGACAGAAGGATCACAAATTCAAAGCCAGCCTCAGCAACTTAGTGAGACTCTCAGCAATTTATCGAGACCCTAATTCATAATAAAAAATGAAAATGGCTAGGGATGTAGCTCAGAAGTAGAATGCCCCTGGGTTTAATCCCTTGTACAAAAAAAAAATACAAGCAAATGTCTTGTATGTATCTGGGTCATACTGATTTGAAGGATTGGCAACCAAAATTCTTCATGTGGAGCCTTGAGCAGTAATTGAGGACATGGCATCGGGAGGTAGACAGCTGAGTTTCAAATTCTGGTTTTCCACTGCCTTAGGCAAGCTATTCAACTCGCCGGCCTCAGCATCCTCATATGAAAAAAAAAAAATGGAACGATAATAGTTGTTTCCACTTCATAGGATTATCATATGGGTAAAATTAGTTAGTATATGTAAAGTCTTTAGCACATGACCTGTCCCATAGGAAGTGCTGAATAAATGTCAGCTCGTATTAGAATTAATTTAACTTACTCCAGAAAGCGGTGGTGGTCTTTCTTCCTTAAGCACTTAATAGTTTTACTATTTTTTTTGCCAATCCCTAATGTGTTACTTTGAAATAACTCTTATATAAATCTATAATACAATGAACTACAACTTATGTTCATATCTTTATTCCATGGTACATATTTTTTTTTTTTTTGGTACTGGAGATTGAACCCAGAGGCATTCTACCTCTGAGCTATAGCCCCAGCCCTATTTTATTTTATTTTATTTTATTTTATTTTATTTTATTTTATTATTTTGAAGCAAGGTCTCACTAAGTTGCAGAGGGCCTCACTAAGTTGCTAAGGCTGGCCTTGAAGCTTTAATCCTCCTGTCTCAGCCTCCTGAGTACTGGGATTACAGGTGTAAGCCACCACGCCCGGCTGAGCTTGCTGTTCTAGATTGTGATCTTCTTACAGACAATCACTCCATTATTCACTCCATTCTAACATCTGTGTATCTGTCACAGTGCTCAACACAGTACCTTACCCATAAAAGGGACCTAGTTAATATTTATTAGCTTATGATCAACATCTGTGACAAAACCAATTGTGTGTTTGTATATTTCTAACCTGAGTTATGACCTTATCCGAGAATCAGTTCAAACACTATTTGCCACTTTGTTTTGCCTTTTTCCTCCCTCTACATTTCTGAAGATATTCTGATATCTATTTCCATGGGTATTTCATTGTCCCTGCTGAAATTCTAGATGCCCTCCTCAAAAAAAGGAAGTGAGGGGAGGTAACTAAACCTTAGATTGATGAAGTTGAATCTACACTTATGGTGAAGAACATATTTCTACATTTTTTGTTTGTTTTCCAGTAATTTCACTTGCCAACATATTTCCAGTGTAACAATATCAGCAATTGGCAAAGGATACTTTTGGTTGCCATTTTGATATCTCTTAGAAAATGTAGATGCACTTTAGAATGAAGCTTTTCTTTTATGTTTTTCATTTTACTTAAAAAATTCTTTATTTGTATGTCACCAAGGGTTGGGACAGGGTTAATTTATAAAGTCCATTTTAACTATTTTTCATGGCAAAGAGAATCTCAAGGCTTAGAAAAGTCACGTTATCTCGTCTTTGCACTTCTCTGATCTCTCGTTCTTACCCCTGTGTACATACGCACTCCATCGTAAAGCAAGTTCTCAGATTCACAGGAGACCAATTTCATGAGTTAAAGGAAGTCAGCCAACAGGAAAAAGAGGAGGCAATCTCAAGTCTCTGATTCTTTTTGGATCAAAAAATCAGAGGCTTGGGATTCCTCCATCCTGCACCTAACTAGAAGAGCAAGAATGTGTTTTATGGCACTCTAATCAACTGCCTCTTAAAGAAATGAATACTGTCATTTCCATAGGATAATTTTCATGGAAACTTCATGCTTCCTGGTTATGTAATGATAAGCAAAATCAAATCATTGATGTATTATTCCTCTTTGTATTCATGAATTATATACATAGGAAATATATAGCAAGTTATTGGTTATATACATATACATATATGTATCGGGTCATATAATTACATCGTGTGTGTGTGTGTGTGTGTGTGTACAGGCATGTACAACCTGTCTCCTAAAGTAGTAGTAAACACCCAAGAGTGTTTAGAAGCATACTGAAAAGAAGTAAATGTAAAAGGTACACAATATCTGGCCTAAGGCAGGCTACATTGGGACTCATGTGTTACACCACTGAGCCAACATCCACCAACTCTCACTCTGACACCCACATCCTCGGTACCCATTTGTAGCAGGTAATATACATTGGGGCTCAAGTATTTTAAGTAGAATAAGAGAAGGGAATTTGGAGACTATACTCTGAGAAAAGGATGGCAGGAAAACTGTGATGTCTATTCCCTCTAGAATTCTTATTTTATTTTTATGCCCCTGCAATTAGTGGGGTGAGGTCCAAAAAATGTTATTAAAATCTGTTGCAGGAAATATTCTGTAAGATATTAAACCCAAGAAGTAATTCTCTGGAACTTTAATTTTCTAACAGTTGATGCATAGAATTGAGGCCATTTGTGCTAGTCTTATTTTCACCATGACTAAAATGCCTGGCAAGAATAACTTAGGGAAGGAAATTTTTATTTTGGCTCATGGGTTTATAGGCCTCAGTCCATGGTCAGCTAACTCCATTGCTCTGAGCCTGAGGTGAGGCAGAATATCATGGAAAAAGGGTGTAGTGAAGGAGAGCTGCTCAGCTCATGACAGTTGGGGAGCAGAGAGAAAGGCCAGGGAAAAGATAAGCCCTTGCAAGGCATGCCACAGTGACCTACTTCCTCCAGCTAGGTCCACCTCCCGATAGTCCATTCATCCATCAGTGTATTGCCATCAGGGAGACAGTCCACTGAGGTCAGAGCCCTCGTGATCCAGTCATTGCCTAAAAGCTCCACCTCTGAACTCTGCTGCATTCGTGACCATGCTTTCAACACAGGAATTTTTGGGGACATTCCTGATCCAAACCATAACACCATTCTCCTGCTACTTCCCTACAATACCTTGGCAGCTCAAGCGCTATAACATGAAGGAAACACTTTTGGGGGGAAGATACTGTTCTTGGAGTAAACTAGTGTTCCCATGACATATAATGACAATAATGAACCTTCTCAGGTAGTGATTATGTATATGTGGGAATTAGTCTTTTAGAATAAGAAGACTGGGCACCAAATGACAAGTATATCTAGATTGTGGACATTTTGAGGCACCTCCTTGGAAATGCATGGGAATAACTGGGAACACACTAAGAGTAATGTATTAAGATCCTGATATTACACAGACAGAGGTTAGCAAGTCAGCAGAAATGTGGGGTTTTAAAATGCAAATAAATGAGCCAGGCGTGGTGGCGCACGCTTGTAATCCCAGTACTTTGGGAGGTGGAGACTGGAGGATCCAGGTTCGCGGCCAGCCTCAGTGCTCTCTCTCTCTCTCTCTCTCTCTCCCTGTCTCCCTCTCTCTCTCTCTCTCTCTCTCTCTCTCTCTACCTAGTGAGGCCTTCCGCAACTTCGTGAGACCCGGTTTCAAAATAAAGTATAAAAAATAGGGCCGGGGGTGTAGCGCGGAAGTAGAACGCCCCTGGGTTCAATCCCCAGTACCACAAAAAAAAAAAAAGCAAATAAATGAAACCACCTTTTTTCCTTGCAACTCAAAAATGATTAAAAGATGAAGGAGGATTTAGGGAGGAGAAAAGCAAAATACCAATTATCATTAATGGATTCAAGGACATGGGTTACATGTTCAGTAATCATGAGCTTCTTAAAACTAGATCCTCCAATTAAACAGATTACCAACCTGTCACAGCCATTGAAGGCTGCAGACCTCCCCATCAGGGGAAGAGACTGGAATGGAAAGAAGGTCACAGAAGAAAGTGTTTGCTCTGCAGGCAGATGCAGAGAGGAAAGAATTGGGCTGCATATGCAAAACTCCTCCTTCCTAATTCACCAGTCACCTGGGGAGCATTCAGAGAGTTTTACCACCGTGAAACTCCTTCCACATAGTCTGATGGATCCAGTAGAAAGGAGGTCTCCCCACTGTCGGCAATGTGCAGAAAGCTTGGCACCTAGCCAATCATGCTACCACGCTCCAGGCACGTGTCCACAATATGAATTAGATTCCAATAAATATTTATCTTCCTAATTTCCAAAACTTAGTATACACTCATTTCTACCCTTCTTCCTTTTTCAAGGGCTAGAGGAAGAAGTATGTTTCCTAAAAAAAAAAAAATGGATGGTAAATAATTCCAGTTAGTAACTCTACAATCACAAAGGTGATTTGAAAAAAAAGATCTCCACCTGCCATCGTCCATGGAAGTGGGAGGGAGAAGTAACAGAGAATAAATTGAGATTCAAAATAACTTTATCAAGTTCCTAGTTGGGTCAAACACTAAGCTAATATATTAACCAATAATTTCATTTAAATTAATTAAATATTTGAAACAATTACAAAACCAGAAGAAGAATTTTGAGACTTAGCAGGTTAAGACACTGCTCAAGGAGTCATAGGAAAGAAGATATAAAGTGATATTTTTGAACCAAGTATAACCCAGACCCATTTTATTCCACTATATTACACACAACATCAGCATATAGATAAAAAATTATAACTATTAAACAATGGGTTCTAGACTAAACGTAAAAGCCTATGCTTCTTTGGATTATACTACTAGGCAAATTTAAATAATCTACTTGATATTATAGCAGTTCTTCTAAAATAAATTTAAATTTTTTTCATCTTCAAGACATATTTTCAGGGAACAATTTAAAGGAGGAACAGTTCTATGACCCATGTCACTAAATAGTTTTTATTTCCCTGTAAATCACTATGTACACATCCTTCATTAAACTCAAGCCTTGGAAAATTACCAACATTAGAGAAAATTTCCTTTGACACTGCACAGATACAGGATAACTCAGTGATAATCGCTCCTTTGCAGGCATTTCAAAGTTCTAAACACTGACGCAGTTAACCTATGGATCCAAACCAACATCAAATCTTTAGTGGAAGAGAATAGGCCCCTCTTTTGTGAAGTAATAGCCCAAAGAAGCAGTACAGAATGTCCTGAAGATATATCAGGAAACTTTGAGCGTAGCCTGCTTTGATTGTTCCCAGAAGCTCCCTTGGCTGTTCTGGCACATTTTCTCTAAGACTCATTTTCCTCCACACTGCTTCCCAGAGTGATTTGAAACAAATACCAATGCCAAGCAAGTCCTAGGATGCCTGAGCTTCCCAAACACTTGGCACTTCCTGCCGCTCTTGTTGGCAATTGTATTGTGTGGCTTGCTAGAGTTGTTTTAATTTAATTTCCACTAATGCAATAATTTAACATTTTGATTGATTCCTTTTCAAAAGTATTTCTAGCTTCCTATTTGGAAAGAACACATTTTTCATTAGTTTAGGAGAGTGAGGTTTTACATAGATCTAGCCTTAAACATCATAAATGGAATGAGCACCGGTCTGAAGAGTATTCTTGGAGGAACAACACAGAAGTACAAACTATCTTAATATTTTTGTCCCTTAGTTGTCTTGGTACTTCCCATCATTTTTATCCACATTATCTTATATTTGCATTGTTGGACTACCTCATTTGAATTGGGAAATGGAAACAGATGATCACTGGAAGGCTGTTAAAATGTGTTAGTTACATAAAGATAAATGGGGGAAAGTTGTATGAAGGGAAGTTCTAACTTGCATTGAGGAATCAAGAAAAATTATTTTATGAGACTGGACCTTTTTCATCTTTAGGAGCAGAGGTTGAGGGGAAGATATATATGGTGCACTGAGGCAGAAAAATAAATTATCTCAAGCTTATTACTTTGTGTGTTTGTCAAGGATCAAACAGGCATACCACGCTTTATGTTTCTAAGACCTGTGGGTAAAATTAATTTTGTTTGTCTGAGTCCCTCCTGAGTCCCCTCTTGTGGACACACTCGATTGACCACCACATAAAAGAATACAGAACAGAAAGATTGTGGGCATATCCCAGAAAGAACTGAGAATGTCCTAATCTCTCACCTCAAGCTGAACTTTAGTCTATGCACAAGCCAAATAAAAGCTAAAGCAGAGGGGTGGGCAAGCCCTTGGCCCTATCCCTGGAGAACTCCTTCCCCTGACGCTGGGGACACAGGGCAGGCGAGCCCTCAGCCCCGCCCCCGGAGATCCCTGGCACTGGGGAAGCGGGGAGGGCGAGCCCTTGGCCCCACCTCTGGAGAAATCCTCCCCCCTGGCGCTGGGGACACAGGGCAAGTGAGCCCCCAGCCCCACCCTGGAGTAACCCAGTACTGAGGTCATAGGAGGATGAGCCACGACCCCACACAGGAGGGACTCCAGACAAAGAGAGAAAACCTCAGGTGAATGAAGAAGGCAAACTAACAGGAGGGGAGACGGGAGGGAAGGAGAGGGAAACAAACTGGTGCACAGGATGGACATACACAAAGATATCAAAGTCAACTACTATGCTGAAAATGGGAAGGAGGGAGGGGGAGACGGGGGGGTGGGAATTGGGGGAGGGCTAATTGACCAATGAGTGCATGTATATGTCAACCACCCTGAAATCCTTCAAGATGTATGATTGCAATGCACTAATAAAATAAAAAAATAAAAATAAATTTAAAAAAAGCTAAAGCAGAATTGAAAACTACCAGGGCATTAAAGGCACACCCCAATTTGCACAGAGTCCCTCAACAAAAGCTAAAATACATCCTGGTTCAAGGCGTTAAGGATAGATTTGTCCAACCGCCAGCTGACCAAAGTTATCAAGATGAGACTTCAGTGACCACACATCAGAAAAAATAGAAACTCTACATAATTAGTTCAGGAGAGTCACTATCAAACAAAACCAGCAGCAACAATTGCAGTAGTCATAAAACCAAACCTTAGAGGGGGGTTATGAGTTCAGTACAAGCCAGGTGTGGTGGTGCATGCCTGTAATTCCAGTACTTGGAAGGCTGAGACAGGAGGATTGCAGATTCAAGGCCAACCTCAGCAACTTAGCGAGACCCTGTTTCAAAGACCAGTCTATCAGAAAGACTTAACAATTACACATATGTATGTATCTAACAATGGATCCCCAAAGTATATGATGAAAAATTGATAGAACTGAAAGCAAAAATAGATGACTCAACAATTGTACTTTTTAGACTATAATGTACCTTCTGATAATGAGTAGAACAGTTAGAAAGATCAACAAAAAATAGAAGACTTTAGCACAATAAACCAACCAGATCCAATATATAACTATAGAACTGACCTCAAAAAACATCAGAATATACATTCTTCTGAATGTACATGGAACATTTTCCAGAATATGCTTCATTTTAGGCCATAATACAGCCTTTGTAAATTTAAAAGAATTAAAATTATACAAAACTTATTCTACAACTACATGGAATGAAGTTAGAAATTAATAATAGAAGTTGAGTAAACCCTGATATAATCGCTATACATAGTATACCTATGTTCAAATAGCACATTGTACCCCATAAATATGTGCAATTCTGTGCCAATTAAAAATAAAAACATCATGAATAAATAGTAATGATAAATAAACCTAGACTTCTAATTTGAAAAAGAAAGAAATTAGGGGAATCCACTAATATATAGAGATTAAACACAATGCTAAATAATCAGTGGGTCAATGAAGACACTGTCAGGGAAAGAACCATCAAGAAAAAGAAATTAGAAATATAATCTAAAATTGAGAATGAGTAAAATGAAAACAAAAATACCAAATAGCAAATGTGAGATACAGTAATGCAGTATTCCGAGAGAATTTTATAGCTTTAAAAATATTACATTATTTATAAAGATCTAATCACTAAAAAGATTTCATATCAATAACCTAACTTCACAACTTAAAAACCCAGTAACAAAAGAACAAACTAAACCCAAAGCAAGCAAAAGGAAAGAAATAATAAAAATAAGGGTTAGATTGAAAATAGGAAAAAATAAAGAAAATCAGAGAAACCAAAAACAGGTTGTGCACTGATGTCTGAATTTCCACAAACCATCCATTCATGGATCCAGGAGACCATGGGTCCTGTGTGTGCTTGCTCCGGGGCAGAAAACAATTCACTCTTCATATTTAGATGACAAGGGTGGACTGCTCCTTGGTTATGTTCCCCATCATCAACATAGGAATCTTTTTGGTGACCACTCATGTGGAAACAAAAAGTTTATCAGGATCAGAGCCATGGAGTCTAAATTTCACCTCAAAAGTAAAAGCTAAATTAGTGTGCGTGCGTGTGTGCGTGTGTATAAACATATTGACTTCTGTGAAATTATGATGTTATTACTGGTTTCTTTGTATGTTGAATATATTTGTGCTTCCCAAGTGTACTGATCTTCTAAAATGCAAAACTTAAGAAAAAACCCCAAAGCTATGAACATTGTTGCAGTTTAAAGTCTGGGAGAAGATGTGATAATGTCAGTCAGTCGGTTCCTGCCGGGGCTTTTTATACAAAGATAACAAACCAGAACTTCACTCTGCAAGAAATGGAAAGTCACTGAAGCGCTTTGAGGCAGAGAGTGGCATAAACAGATTAACATTCAGAAAAAAAACATTACTTTGTATTTGGTGTAGATTCAGGGTTGGAGGGGCTAAAACTAGTTGGAGGGAGGAAGCAATAGAAGTTAGGAATTTGGGTTTTTTTTTTTTTCGGTACCGGGGATTGAACCCAGGAGCGTTCTACCTCTGCACTACACCCCCGGCCCTATTTTTTATACTTTATTTTGAAACCGGGTCTCACGAAGTTGCAGAGGGCCTCACTAAGTAGAGAGAGAGAGAAAGAGACAGGGAGAGAGAGAGAGAGAGAGAGAGAGCGAGAGAGAGAGAGAGCTGAGGCTGGCCGTGAACCCGGATCCTCCGGTCTCTACCTCCCAAAGTACTGGGATTACAAGTGTGTGCCACCACGCCCGGCAAAAGTTAGGAATTTTAACACTTGCTGTGTCCCTCTGTGACTTTACTTTTTCTACTCTTTGCTCATTGTGTTTGTATCTGCGAAAAATTGGATACTAACAGTTACAGCATAAATGTGAACAACTACAATCAGCTTAATAACTCTAAATAAGGAACCTGTTTTATCTTCAGTTGTAGGACTTTCATCACTTCTATAGAGACAGACTGTCCATCAATTAAATTTAAAGGTGAGAACCATTTAAAGTAAGATGAAAATTTAAACCAACGCATTATAGTAATAAACAAAGTTTCAATTATGACATAGGATTAACCTGGGAACAATGGCCCTGGTGATACAGTGATAATTGCCACTCACTTTCTCCTCTCAGGGAAAGAAATGCAGGGATATATATCATTAGTACAATTTCTCCCAAGGTCAAATCTATATAGTTTTCTAAGCTTATAGAAAGCCTGGGTCTAAATACTTTGGAAAGCTTTAGTTATTTGTAAGGTTTTCCTTTCATCTCTACTAACATTTCTAGATTACAAATGCATTCCCTTTGGATTTCAAATCTTTACTGGAAGTTTTGAGAAAGATACTTAAATGTTCAATCTAAACAATTATGCCCTAAAAAGCAGCCAAATGAAATAAACTAGGGAATTTTCTGATTAGAAAAACTTCAAAGAAATTACATCCAGCTGTTCACCATTGATTTGTTTCCTCTGAAATGTGAATAAGAGGAAACAGTCTGCGGCAGAAAAGATTGGTTTAGACAAATGTCAGGACTCACTGAGAGGAAGACTGGTGAGACAGTCATCTGAAAGGGGGTCATATTTGCCCATCAGTCATGGGCACAGCTGATCTGCATCTCCCGATCTATAAAAATGTCACAGCATAATGTAAAGGTGCAGACAGGGAAGTGGGGAGAGGGTCCCAAGGGAAAGGGGACAGAAGGCTTGAGCTGAGCATGCCCAGTTCCTCTTCCTAACCCACCCATCAATCAGCTGCTTGTTCCCTGGAGCAATGCTGGGAGCAGGGTGAGGCCACATGCTAATAAAATTAAAGCCCCTTTCATTTGGAAAGATCTATCAGAGCAAGGACTGAGTGTATGCCCCCCACCCCCGGCCAATTCTCCCCAAACTCAACACCACTTGATCAAACCAGGGTCCTAAGCCAAGGCTCAGAAAACTTTAAGTTACTTCTTCAAGGTCCATAAATTTCAAATTGTTAAACCAAGATCTGAATGCCAGAACATCTGTCTCCAAACTTCCTTCCACTCCCAGGATTATCCATCTTTTTCTCAGAGTATTGTTGAAAAGGAAGTCTTTGAACTGCTCTAATTGCTGAGCCATTAAGAGGCAAGGGGGATTTTAAGGTTCCTTCTAATTTTCCATCAGCTAATTGCAACAAGACACAAATATCTGACCTCTGTTTTAATATGGAACCTCAACCACATTCCCTGGATTTATCGCTTTTGCGAAGGAAGAAAACAACCTTCCTCTGGGTGGAATTTGAACTTTGCTCTCAGATCCAGGAAGTAAGAGCAGGACACTGTTTCTAAAGAGGACTTCTTTCTACCTAAAGGAAGAGGTAGTTTGGTTTTCTGTTTTTCTGAAACTATTGTTGGAAGCGATTTTAAATGGGAGATCACAGACCTTCCAGATGAGATGTCAAGGTCAACGTTATGAGAGAAAAAGAAAAAGAATAGGTTTCTTATATAGGGAAATTTAAACCAGGAAAAAGCAAAGATAGAAGAGATTGGGAAGAATTGGAAGGAAATCAGATGGAGGAAAGAATTTAATTATCAAAGGACCCTAAACTAAGAGTTCCAAGTATGGGGTGTTCTTTGGGAAATGCTAACAAGTGACCAAGACAAGAACTGCCACATGGCCTCAGCTTGGTGAGCAGCTCCAGCCAGGTGGCCAAGCTGGCCTCATCTGAGTAAGAACTTCCCCTCACCATCACAAAGTACCTCACCCAATTATTAAGGGGATAAGAGCAGCTTCCTATGGTTTGGCTGTGTTAAATGCTTGGTCGTCACAGTAGTGATATTGGAAGGTGCTGTGGGCCTTTAAGAGGTGGGACCTACTGGGAGATCCTCAGAGAACTGGGGACATGCCCTCAAAGGGAATTGTAGGATCCCAGCCTCTCCTCTCCTCTCCTCTCCTCTCCTCTCCTCTCCTCTCCTCTCCTCTCTTCTCCTTCTCCTCTCCTCTCCTCTCCTCTACTTCTGCTGATGGCAGAAGTAGTTTGCTCCACCATGTGTTTCTCCCATGGTAGGCTGCCCTGGCCAGATGCCCGAGGCATGAGGTCACACAATCTTGGGCTGGAACCTACAGAACCATCAGCTGAAACAAACCTCTTCTCCTTGTAAGCTAAGTGCCTCAGGCATGTCATTATAGTAATGTCATTATAGTAATTCTCACCTTGAGCTCCAAACTGTACACTCACCCTGTTTATTTACTTTGTTTTTAGTTCTTTTCTCCCCTCCTGGCACTGCTAACCTGGATCTTGGGATGATGTTCTTGACTTCTGTCTCTGCTTTTGTATAGATCTGAGCCTTTGGGAATTGGCTTGGATTACCTTAGGTTCAAGGTAATACATGATACAGAGCCATGCGCAGACTGAGCTTCACTAACGCTTTAAGGATATTCTCTAAATACCTAATGGATTGGTGGGGAGAAGTTCTGTCCCCTGAACTTGAAAATCAAAATGAGTATTCCTATGCACCCTACAAGATGGAGCGGACACCCTAGTACCAGATGGAGCCAGGTAGCATGAATATGAAGATACTACAGACAAGGAGGCAACAGAACTGAGATTTAAGACCCAGGCTCTAGAAATTAACTTGCCTGGGTGGGGTAAGACCACAGCCATCCTATTGCTAAGCTATATGACCATGAGCAAGTGGCCTATTCTCTTTATATCTCAGTGGGGATTAAAATAGCCAACTTCACAGGATCTATGTCAGGATTTAAGGAGTTAATACATATAAGGAATTTAGCACCATTCCCATCACATAGAAAACACTCAATAAATGATAATGATGCTATGTAGTATCTAGATGGAAGTTGAGAGTCATCACTAATATTCTGGTATTGTTAGCAATATTCCATGTCCCGATAGATCCAATAATATTTGTGAAGACCAAATAACTTATCTCAATAAGGGACCAGTTGTCTCAAAGCCCTTGCACCTGCCATTACAATTCTTTTCTGAAATATTTCTCAAAAATATAGTCCAGGGGACAATGCACAAGCTTTGGAGCCAGGCAAACAGCACAGACCATCCAGTGGCCTGCCTTTGGCAAAGTCACTGTAACAGGTGCAACCCTGCCTCAGCCTGGGAAGCCAGCAACCTCAGTAACTCAGCCTGTCTTTATCTACACATCTCATGAAGAATTCCTATGGAGAGGGCAAAGGGCAGGGCTTCCCACCTTGAGCTCCAAACTGCACACTCACCCTGTTTATTGCCTCTGTTTTTAGTTCTTTTCTCCCCTCCTAGCACTGCTAACCTGGCTCTTGGGATGATGTTCTTGACTTGTCTCTGCTTTTGTATAGATCTGAGCCTTTGGGAATTGGCTTGGATTACCTTAGGTTCAACCCATTCCTGAATCACTTCAGTTTAATTTGACATGCAAGAAAAATGCCACTTGCTCTTCCCGCACAGCTACTCACTAAGCCTTCGTCTGTAAGTACAGAATTCAGACTCTTTCAATGATAGATTGGATTAACTGCCATTTACCATGGTTCAAGTGTCATGGAAGCCTTATAGAGTTTGGTATCCATGCCTGGTGGAATTTAACAGTGGCCTGTGTTGGGGAGAGTAGAGAGGATATTCTCAGGAAACAACATAACCAAAAATGCTCAGAGGATCTCTTAGAAAGAGACTGTGGGTGCAGCAAGGACTCTAAAACCTAAAACTTCCCAGGAAAAGGCAGTGTGACTACAGGTATCTTCTGTGGCCTGTTCTAGCAATTTAAAAGCATAATATTAAAGTATTTTACACAAGTAACCATGCATGCATGCTTCTCAAATGGCCTCCCGTGTACAGACAGTTCCACATCAATTTCCTCAAGGCATGGTGGTGCACGCCTATAATCCCAGTACTTTGGGAGGCTGAGACAGGGGAATTGCAGGTTCAAGGTCAGCTTCAGCAACTTAGCAAGGCCCTTGGCAACTTAGTAAGACCCTGCTTCAAAATAAAAACAAAATAATATAGGACTGCGGGTGTAGGTCAGAGGGAGAACACCCTAGTAACCCCCAAAAAGACCATGAAACAAACAAATCAATTTCCTTCATCCTCACAATTACCACATGCTTAAGTCAGAGTACTCCAGAGACAGAACCAATAAGATATATTGAGACACATAGAATGGAATTTGTTATGAGTAGTTGGCCAGCATGATTGTAAAGGCTGAGAAGTCCCAGGATCTGCCATCTGCAAGCAGGAGGCTGAGGAGAGCCAGTGGTGTAATTCTAGTCCAAGCCCAAAGGCCTAAGAACTTGAGAAGTCGATGATATAAGTCTCAGTCCTAGTCCAAAGGCCCAAGAATTAGGGAAGATGGAAAAAAGATGATATAAGTTCAGAGGCCGGAGAACCAGGAGCACTCATGGCAGAAGGCGTGGATGTCCTAGTTCAAGCCAAGAGTGGATCTGTCCTTCTCCAGTGCCTTTGTTCTATTCAGGTCCTCAATGGATGAGGGCTGCCCACTTTGGCAAGGGCCAAAGATCTTCCTTACTTATTCTACTGATTCTAATGCCGATCTCTTCCCAAAACACCTTCACAGACATACCCAGAAATAATGTTTTACCGGATATATAGATATCCCATAGTTCAATCTATTAACCCTCATGCCATTTTTATCTCACTTACTTGGGGTCGCTGTTTCCTTTAACTTTGCATAATCTCTTTAAGTTGGGATTTCTTAACTATAGCACTATGGACACTTGGAGCCAGATAATTCTTTGCTGTGGGGAGCTTTGCCTTGTAGGATGTTTAGTGGCATCCTTGGTCTCTACCCACTATTTGCCAGTAGCAACAATCTCAGCACCCCCCCCCCATTTATGACAACCAAAAATGTCTCCAGATCTTGTGAAATGACCCTAGTGAGTCGGCGAATTAAAGAAGAGAAAAAATAGTGAGTGAGGACAACTGCTTTAATTCAAACTGCAGTGTAGGAAGCTCATTCCCTCTGACCATAAGTACTTTGGCTTTCCCAGGCACCTTTTTAAAAAAGTAGCTGCTCAGTGGGATTTATTTTGATTATTCTTTATAAATTGTTTACTTGCATCCTTGCCCACTTTTCTAGTATATTACTATCCCACCTACGATAGCTTGAAAAACCGAATCTTGAATCTATATTTTTAAACATCTGAATGAGCCCTAACAGCTGCTTCTTGGCAGAGCAATTATCTTAGTAAGTAAGTATTTAAGAAAACGCCCATCAGAATCCTTGTCATCCTTTAGCTATTTGGCTTCTCCGGACGGTTTCTTTATTAAATGAGCAGATTTGTAGCAGACTAGATCAAAATTCATAAATTAATTATGAGTAGAAAGAGAATTGGAGAAGGCAGATTTTAAAGGAAACAGCCCTTGAGCCTTTGAAAGCTTGGAGTGGAAAGGAATTTCAGAACCCGTAAATCATAAGGTCTGGGCTACCTTAAATATTTTGGCTAGTTAGGAAAAGATATTTGTGACATCTAAAACTGACGTGGGATTAGTATCCAAAATGTAAAGGAGTCTTTCAATCCAACAAGAAACAATCAGGAAAGATCGTAGAGAAAAGAACGAAGTATATGACCAGGAAATTTGTAGAAGGGAAAATCACCAGGGAGAGGCAGTCAGCCTCATCAACAATTAAGAAAATGCAAATTCTACTTGGAAACATAGTAAATTAGATGTTATCAAGGGCAGCTCATATATATTGAGAAAATTTAGCTTCTTCATTTTGTGCTTAGTTCTCTTGGCCCTCCAGTTCATGACTACTCTGAACCTTCTGGTTCAAGGCAAATAAAGAACACAGAAAGATGAAAAAATGTTCACTTTAAGCCTTAGTCCAATCTGATCACATAAAAGGTCCCTTTAGCTAGTGCATGGATGTACATCACATGCTCGGTCTCCCAGGCAGCCCTTCCCTCTCTTAGCTTGGCTCCCTAAGATGCCTTATGTTAGCTTTTCGTCACTATTACCAAAATACATGACAAGAACAACTTGGAAGAAGAAAGGCTTATTTTGGCTTATGATTTCAGTCCATGGTTAACTGGCTCCATCACTCTGGGCCTGGGGTGAGGCAGAACACCATGGCAGAAAGGCATAGTGAAGGAGAGCTGCTCGGCTCATGGCAGCTGAGAATCAGAGAGAGAGAGAGAGAGAGGCTGGAGGGAAGATAAACCCTTCTGGGGCTATGACCCCAGTGACCTCCTTCCTCCAATTAGATCCTACCTCCAAGTAGTTCATTTAGCTATCAATTAAGTAAGCCATTGATGAGGTCAGAGCTCTCATGATCCAACCACTTCTCAAAAGTCCCACCTCTGAATATATGAGATTTTGGGGGACATTCCAGATACACACCATAACAGCCCTGCGGGGGTGCATGTGAGACAGCTGGAGGGCTGTGGCCTGTATCCCTGCAGTAATCCTCTACCTCCTCTGGTCTCAGCAAAATGCTCTCTTTTGCTGGGTACTCCTTCCCTGCCAGCATTGGGGGTGGGGGAGGGGAGGAGCTATTCTGGGATCCTAGTGACTTTCTCTCTATTGCTTGGTAAGGTTGTCTGGCACTTCCTGGCTGATTCAACCTCACTCACCTCAACTCCCACAGATGCTGACAAAGTCAGCCAGGACATTAGCCCCCCCCCCATGCCAACAACCCTTCTAAAGTTGGTTAGAACTCCAACTTGCCCTTGGTCAGGGAAGTCCACACTCGAGACTCCTTGGCCATCCACATTGTCCATGCTAGGGAGAAAAGACTATACTCCAAGACCCAGCCATGTCTCAAGGGAATCTGGGTGGATAGGGAAAAATTCAACCCCAGTGACTCCCTTTGTTTCCCTACTGCCCAGTCAATTTGGCTCTCCTCCAAGTTGGTCACTTTCCAGAATGCTAAATGGACTTTATGGTGGGGGTGAGGGAAGGTGGGGGAAGGGAGAGGGCTGAAAGTGATGGGGGGTGAGGAGCACTCCCTCTACTCTTCACCTTACCCCTACTCAACTAAAGCATCTCTCTCTCTCTCTCTCTCTCTCTCTCTCTCTCTCTCTCTGCCAAAGCTTGGAGAATAGGAAATCAGAACACATACCTGCCACCTTGGGTCTCTTCTTTTCCAACCCACAATCCCCTCATGGTGGAAAACAGGTTGCCTTTTGCTTTATCTCCCTGCATCATGCCCTGCCTCCCCTGCTGAGTGGAGGCCTCATGGCTTTGCTGCCATAGAGAGAGGAATATCATCTCTGTGTACAAGTGGAACTCTGGGAGCCCGTGCTCTCTGGGCTTTGTTGCTGATCATCTAAAGAGACAGAAGATGAAATTTTGGAACCCCGCCTCCAGAGAGTAACTGGTTTACAAGGCCAGTTGCTTGTTGCAATATCCTCTTTTGGAAATTAGAGGATGTCTATTCCCTCAGTCATTATTCAGATAGGAGGGTAACTTAGACAAAAAAGTACAAAAAAAAAAGAGAGAGAAAACCACATTGTAAATGGTTATAAACTTTTTCCTATTATTTACATACTTATTCGCATTTTATGGCAGAGTAAAATATCATTCTTTTAGTGACTTTCCAACGAATGTCGTTAAATCTATATACACCCCAGACAACTTCATCTTGCTAAACTGCCTAGCTGACTTGGTTAGCTTTTAACTAAATAACAAAGGTCAATGACATGAATTCAAGATTTTCTACAGGTGAGAATTTAAGCAAAGCATCCAATATTAATAGGTGTCTTGTTGTGATTCCAAAAGTACTGTAAGCTTAAAGTCCTTGGAAATTTGCCTGGAAATATTTCTCCTGTTCTTACATAAATCTTCACAATTTTCAAATTCAAAAATTTTCTTTACCTCAAAACCCCCTACTTTCGGCCTTATTATTTATTTGCTTTAGTTTTGGTTTTACAAAAGTAATTACTTTTAGTTTTTCACCCTATTTATCATATAACTGAAGTATATTTGATAGAAACAATAAGAAAATAACTTAAAATGTGCTTATATAACCTATAATGTACACCCAAAGCAATTCATATATTTTTAAATTGCCACAGGATTACAATATACTAATATTATCATCTTAGAATTGGATCCTAAAAGAAAGTATTTATTGAGAATAAGAGATTATTTTTCACTCTTTGGCATAATAGATTCTACCTTGTTATTTTACAATTGCTTTTAGATATCAATCCTTCTTACTTTTCCCACAGAGTAGAAGTTTAGTAGCTCTTCCCCTGTGATAAAACTGAAACTTGGACTGCTAACAAGAATGGCTCAATGCCAGTCTCCTAATCCAGGTTGCCAGTGCACAGCTAAATCTCATGGTATCCAAAGGCATATCAAGCTCAATCTGCCCAAAACTGAACTCTTTATCTTTCCTCCAAATATGTTCTTTCTTCTTTGACCATTATTGTGGTTAACCACTATCCCACAGCCAGAAAATTTGAATTTCTCCAGGCATTTTCAACTCCGATCTCTTTGAAAACCAATCATTAATCACAGAATTCTCTAGGCCATCTACGTAATGTCTCTGAAAACTTCCTCTTCCTACACATGATAATGTCTACTGTCTTAGTACAGAGCCACTTCCTCTCTCCCTGTATTACTGCAAAAACTTTCTAACTCGGCTCTGTTCCTCCCTTATATACCGTATACCTTGGGAGGGGGGAGGAAGAACTATGTTTTTAATATGTTTATTGTTTCATTGTAATAATACATCACAGATTCAAAGTGAAGCAACCATACATGCATATATACCATTTATAATTCATCTCATGTTGCCAAAATGTCTATGCAAATGATAACTTCAGTTTTATGGCTTACTGTTTCCAGAGCACCTTCAAATGTACCTCTTTGGACACATGTATTCCCCTTTTTGATACCTCTGATATATCAACTTTTGCTTTAGCTTTTTTTCCCTCCATCCAAATTTTGCCTGTAGAGTAAAATATAGTGTCCTTAGCATGGTATTTTTATTAGTTAGCTTGTTCATCCCTGCCACCAAAATACCTGGCAAGCACTACTTAGAGAAGGAAAGGTTTATTTAGACTCACAGTTTCAGAGGTTCGGTCCATGGCTGGCTGGCTTCAAGGCAGAAAATACAGTAGCAGAGCACATGGCAGAGAAAAGCCACTCTCATCTCATGGTGGCCGGAAGCAGAGTGAGACAGGAAGTGGCCAGGGACAAATATAGTCCTCAAGGCCTTGCCCCCAGTGACCCATATCCTCCAGCCATGGGCCGCCTCTGAACCTTCCTGCGTCGGAGACCATGCTTTCAACACATGAGCTTTGGGGGAGGAGGGAACATTCTAAACCCAAATCATAACAGTGTTCAAGGATAGAGACTGTAACCCTGTATAGCATGTTCTCCAGTACCACAAAACTACCTGTTGCCATCTGTATTAACTGTCTAGGACTGACTGTCTCACAGTTCTGGAGGCCATAAGTCAGAAATCGAAGTATCAGTATGGATATGGTTCCACTGATGGTACTTGGGAAGGATCCTGACTTGGTTCTTCCAGCTTCTGGGGGCCCCGGTTGTTCCTTGGCTTATGGTAGCATAATTGCAATCTCTGCCGCTACCTTCACGTGGCATTCTCCCTATGCCTCTTCACACCATCATCCCTCTATACCTGCCTATGTCCAAATCCCCCTGTGTAAGAGCACCAGTCATATTGGATTAGTGCCCATACCAATGACTGCATTGTAACTTGGTCAGCTCCATCAGAGCCTATTTCTAAATAAGGTCATATTCTGAGGTAATCAGAATTAGGACTCCAGTGTATCTTTTGGAAGTTCAACCCATAACATCATCTAGATAGGACAAACTCTTAAATCTCCTGGTCATTGTTCATGCTGTTTCCCTGAACTGAATGCCCATCTTCCCTACCTATCCTCCTCAATCGTGCCCTCTCTCCCATGCCATCAGTCCACCTGAGTCTTCTCTTTCCACTTCTGAATTAAATCAGTCATGCAGAAGCATAGAGATACTCAGGGAGTTCACAGTCTGATAGCCTGTGTTCTGCTCCCTAAAAGTATTGAATATCTCCTAGATTCCCAGAATGGAGCAGAGGAAAATGACCAGCACAAAATATGGATGTGTGGACACAGGGTGCCCTGAAATGTAGTAAGAGGAGAAGCGGAAGCCAAGAAAATGTGTGTGAAGTGTGGTATGTGATGTGGAGTGCATGTGTGCACATGTTTTCACACATAGGATAGTTAAATGGCACAAGATATTCAGGCAATACATTCTACCTTCCATATCCATGGGTTCTACATCCATAGATTCAACCAACTGCAGATAGAAATATTCCTTAAGTTGCACCTGTTCTGAACATACACAGACTATTTTCTTGTCATTGGTCCCTCGATAATAAAGTATAACAACTATTTCCAGAATATTTACATTGTATTGGGTATTATAAGTAACCTATCTATGATTTAAAGTATATAGGGGATTATATATATAGGCTACATGCAAATACTACACTTTTTTTTTTTGGTGGTGGTACAGGGGATTGAACCCAGGGGCATTCTACATCTAAGCTACACTCCTAGCCCTGTTTTTTGTTCTTTATTTTGAAATAGGGTCTCACTAAGTTGCGGAGAGCCTCACTAAGTAGCTGATGCTGGCTGCGAACCTGCGATCCTCCCGTCTCAGCCTCTCAAGTACTTGGATTACAAGTGTGCGCCACCACGCCCCGCTCTACACTATTTTATAGAAGGGATGTTAACATCTGTGGATTTCAGTATCCACAAAGGCTCCTGGAACCAATTCCCCATGAAAGAGGAAGAGCAACTGTACTGTGAATACTGATACTGGTAGCAGAGGCTAGATAAAGTGAAGATAGAGGATTAAGAAAAACATTTTGGTCTTATAAAAAAGTAACAAATTATAGCAGCTCTTTCAAATTGCTTACCATTTATTCCAAACTACCATGGAATACAATGCCATCATGTTTGCTCTTAGATGTACTAGGTTATTTTTGTTGGTTTTGTATTTTCTGATTTTCATGAGTAATATCTGTATCTATGACTAGTGTTTATATCTTTGGCTCAAGTAAGATGGTTGTCAGCCCCCCCAACCCACCCCCAATTAAAGCAATTGGAAGAATCATTGGTTTAATGAAGGGAGTGGAGATAAGTTACTCATCAGTCCCCCCTTTTTCTTTTCCTCTCTTCTCCCTGTCATCCTTACATCTTTTGTACCTCCCATACCCTTCTGTGCTCGGGCCCACTCCTCTTCTATTTGCTCAGAACCAAGTCACTGTAGAGAAAACTGAGTTAGAGAGAAGGGGAGAAGTTCTCCAAACAGCCAGACTCCTTGTGGAAACCAGCAAGCGCTACTGCTTGTCTCAGTCCAAGGTGGTCTTAGCAGGTAGGGAGGCTGCTCTCTGCTGAACCTGAGATGCAAAGAAACAGCAACTCCACGGGGCTCAGAAATGCTCTGACTTCAACCTATGGATGACAGGCTACCCAGGGGCAGGAGCCCAACCCAACACGAAGGCTACTTTGAAGAATCTCTTCCTTAGCTTTTGTTTATCCTTCCCACATTTAGCTGCAATCTTGAAGTTGTGCTATTTGAAGGAAGGAGTGTACATACATGCAGTTGGTCTTCAGATAAGCCAGGGAAAAATGGAAAGCATACCAGGCAAAGAATTCAGCTGCCAATTAGGAGGTTCGACTTGCTTTCATTTGCAAATTCCATTTCTGCCCATAATGCTGAGATATTAAGAAAACTTGTAACAGCTGAAAATAAAAGCCTTGGCATTTTTAAGGATGGTAGAAGGCTAAAATCTATTCCATTAATTTTTTTTCATTTCATTATACTTTCATGACTTGGGGCCTAGTGTGAGCCTTAAAAATAAAACTGATGAAATATGAAAAATATGATCGTTTTTTCATATGATAAATATGAAAAAACGATCTGAGTAAACACATAACTAAAATTAACAAACTGTTCATATTCAGTGAAGGATGTATTGTTTTTATACATTTCTTTCTTTTCTTGATACCTTCAATAATCTTTTAAGCATTTGTTGTTGCTGTTGTTGTTTGTAAAATGTAAAGGAAGACAGAAATACTCATAGAATTTCCTTCCTTTGCTCAAAATGTATTGACTCATTTCCCCCTTTTAAATACCATTTTATGCCAGGAGTGGTGGTGCACGCTTGTAATCCCAGTACTTGGGAGGCTGAGACCAGAGGATCTGGGTTCGCGGCTAGCCTCGGCTACTTAATGAGGCCTCCGCAACTTAGTGAGACCCTGTTTCAAGATAAAGAATAAAAAATAGGGCTGGGGGTATAGCCCGGAGGTAGAATGCCCCTGGGTTCAATCCCCAGTACCACAAAAAATAAATGAATAAATAAATAAATAAATAAATACCATTTTACAAATAGAAACAAATGAACCTAACATATATAAAAATAACAAAACATGCCTATTCTAACTGAATAAAACTTTAAAGAAGGAAATATTTATATCAGTAGGGGTCATTGGTGGTAATGTATTAATATATATTCTTACAGTTTTTCATATGTGAACAGTATTTCTTACAATTTGAGATACTGTCTCTTCTTAGCATCTGTTTTTGTAATCCAGTAGACATTCAGAAAATTGCACAGTTGTGCAGCTCTCACATAGATGGAGGGAAACCCTCCTAACCACCACCTGGTGAAGCATTGCAGATATTGCAGCAGCCCACAACCAATATTCCTCCATGCTAAGTTTTTCTTACCAAGCAACTTCTGCTTACAATTGTATTGCTCAGGTTGCTTGACCACAGGGAGAAAAAGAGCACTGGTACCAGTAACACATATTCCATCAGCCATGAGAATTATGTGGGGTGGGGTTCTCTCAATAACTGAATTATTAAGTTGTCATTTCGATTTTACATATCAGTGCTTTGAACTTGGTTTCTGAGAATTGCCTCCTGCAAATTGGATCTGATGTTGGAGCTGCCAAAATCACATTTGGAAGTGTGAAAGATGAAGGCTGGAAGTTGGCACGAGATGAAACCATCCAGATAACACATGCCACTTTATGAGACTGATCAAACACGAGCCTGCGGCATACGAGGGCAACGCGTGCTAGAACTCCCCGTTGGCTCAGTACAGACGTGCTTCTTCCATAGACATTTTGCTATTTTAATTTTGGAACAGGAGGTTTGTCTACAAATTAAACTCAAGTTGCAAGAGTGAAAATATGATTGCCTAGCATGCTAACCACCTGACCTACACTTTCATCTTTTTTTTTTTTTTTGCGGTACCGGGGATTGAACCCAGGGGCGTTCTACCTCCGAGCTACACCCCCGGCCCTATTTTTTATGCTTTATTTTGAAACCGGGTCTCACGGAGTTGTGGAGGGCCTCACTAAGTAGCTGAAGCTGGCTGCGAACCCGGATCCTCCAGTCTCCGCCTCCCAAGTACTGGGATTACAAGCGTGAGCCACCACGCCCGGCGCTTAGAGTTTGTTTCTAAAACAAGTTGAACTCTATTCTTTTTTCTATGTACAGAAAATCTTTGAAAACTTTTTAAAGTCAATTCTGCAGTTAAATTCTAGCCTAGTACGTATCCCCTTAAGACTAGTATTTAAAGGAGGCTGTGAGGTATAACAAAAAGGGGCTCCTTAGCAGGATTCTACTTAATAATGGTCTTCCCTAGGATAAAGCCCACTCGGCCCCCCAGCGCTCTATTCCCATTGCATACGTGCTGCCTAATCCCACAGCCTGTGACCGCCCAGGCTTATTCCCCTCCCACGTTAAACTGTAAGGTCACCGGTGGAAGAGGTTTTGGGGCAGACCCCTGCACATAGAAAAAATCAGCAAAGGATGTCTCAGCAACTCAATCTGCCAATGATTTACCTGTCTGCATTTCTAAATGCCACAGTGCCTGAAATTCTAAGTAAATGCCTTTCTAAAAAGGCTTGTTGGCAGTGCTTAAAGACCAAACAGAACAGGAAAAATAGTAAACCTACGTAGAGACCAGGTGCTTCAAATTTGGATCCAGACAATGTATTCATTAAATCCATGCATCAAATATTAGCTGATAGTTTAACATTCCTTTGCTGTTTTTCTCCTCAGTTTTTGTTTTGAATCAGTTAATTAGTAATTAACTAATTCAAATCCTAACATTTTGGGAAAATCCCAATTATCAATTATAAACATGTCTGAGGAGGTTTTTGTCTTGCTTTCAAATTAAATGTATCAGTAATCAAACAGAACAGGAGATGCATGTTCAAAATAAAATGCAACCATCATGAGGGCTTGCTGGTTCAGAGTCCAAACAAGTAGATCTCCTAATGTCTCATGTTTTCCTAAAACAAAGTATTTTTCTGAATCGACAGAAGCAGTTATATTTTCAATCAGGAAACTCTCATAATACAGGTTGAGTTTGTTTACTATTCCACCTATTGAATTCTTTGCATCAGGGACATCAATTTATCCTTTTGTTCTTTGTTCCCATTAAACCCTCTTTAATTTTCATTTTTTCTTGTAGTCTTGCTTTAATTACCTTAAGTTTTCTATTGTAACAAACGTTCAGCCATACCTGTTAGAAAATATGGGTATAAAGAGAACACAGGTCAACAGAACAGAACAGGCTCTTTAATTGGAGTAAAGCCTGGGAGGGGGACTGACTGGGAAAGAAAGTCCATGAGAGTCAGGAGCCCCCTTCCTTAGAGACTAGGGGCGTTTTATGGGGCGTTAGGAGGGAGGGAGAGCAAAGCAGTCGAGTATTCCTCCGATTGGTGGGCTTGACACCAGGCCAGGGCAGGTGAACATATGGGGCTGAGGGCAGGGGGATGGTGAGAGGCATCTTCCCACTATCCCTGGAGTCCTTTGTTCTAGGCGTCCTGTCCTCTGACGAGGCTTCACAGTCAGACCTCTCAGTGCCCACAGGACCTACTCTGTTTGGTAATATTTTATTATTTTGTTTGTTTGTTTTGTTTTTGTGGTACTGAGTATTGAACCCAGGGGCATTCTACCTCTGAGCTATATCCCCAACCCTATTTTTATTTTTTATTTTGAAACAGGGTCTCACTAAGTTGCTGAAGATCTCACTAAATTGATGAGGCAGGCTTCGAACCTGAGATCCTCTGTCTCAGCCTCCCAAGTACTAGAATTACAGACATGTTAAATACAGATTTTGTGTAAGGTTTTTTGTTTGTGTGTGTGGGGGGGGGTGTTACTGGGAATTGAACCCAAGGGTATTCTACCTCCGACCTATACCATCAGCCCTATTTTATTTTTTTTTATTTTGAAAACAGGGCCTTGCTAGGTTGATAAGAGTCTCACTACTTGCTGAGGCTGTCCTCAAATCTGTGATCCTCCTGTCTCAGCTTCCCAAGTACTGGGAATATAAGTGTGCACCACCACACCTTTTAAATGTTTTAATGAGATGATTTTACAGAGATGTCTCTTCTCTGGATTAAATTTACGTTTATAATTTAAATTTTTATTTTGTCTGCAATGATTTTTTTCTTTCTTTTCCTCCCACTTTTTTTCAAATATATTTACTATAATTTAGTTACATAAACCCCTAGTTGGTGTATCTGTTTGTTTCCTTTGTATGTCATTCATGCAAAGGGTAATTGAGTAACTGAGGCAAACCTGCGGTTTGATCTATAGACTAAATAAAAGCTCTTGACTCCCTTTCCACACTGCAGCTTTGTGGTTCCATTTATGATAGCCTCGGGCCTTTTTACTTGGCTTTGGAGAGAAGTGACTCTCGGCTGGTGCTGTGAGCAATCCTGTTAGCAAAACTGAGCTCCTCTCCATCTTCAAGGATTTCGTTAAACAGTCAAAGCCCTGGTTCTCTCTACCTAATCTTGAGCTTATCTTAATTCACTGCAGGATAATTTGTATTCAAGCAGTTTTCCAATTCAGCAAGAGTCCCTAGAGATAGCAAGGAGTGGGCCAGATTGGACTTTTCTCAACCACATTTTGCCTTTCCTTTCCCAACAGCTACTTCCATTCTCCAAAAGAATAGTGAAAAGATTTGTGTTTGTTTTGGAGTGTTGTTGTTGTTTTGTTGGTTTTTTGGTTTTGTTGTTGTTTTGTTTTTTGGTTTGTTTATTTGTTTTGCTTTGTCAGTCAGTTGGTTGGTTGGTTGGTTGGTTGGTTGGTTGGTTGGTTCTGGCCCCTTTGTTGAGACCACAGCTTAGAGAAAGGAACCTTACCTAAAGTCCCAGCTCACCTCCTTCTCTGTCTCCCTCAGAAGACCTAACCTTAGGGCTAGGGCTGTGACTCAGAGGTAGATATTTGGTTAGCATGCAGGAGGTCCTGGGTTCAACCCCAGAACCAAAGGAGTAGGAGAGGGGACAGCTAGTCTTAGATCTCCTTTTCTGCCTATTGTTTCACTTGATTTCTATTTTTCCCCCAAATTAATAGGTATTTGTTATTTTAGGGTGCTTTTGTCTTTTTTCCTCCCCTTTCATCCAGAGGGCTCCCGATATGGTAAACTCTCATTTTCCCAGACATGGAGGGTAAAACGAAAGGCAAGGAAGAGGTTTTTCATTTCAAGCCCATTTCCTTATCTTCTCCCACCCCAGCCCATGTCTCCTCTCTGTCTTTCCTTCTGCCTGTCCTCTCTCCACTTCAGTCTCCACCCTGACCTGCGCTGCCAAAGCTTCTGACACTTGGGATGCTCTGAGTTGCCCCAGGGAATGCTCAGCTGGCTCCCAGAAACAGATTCACGGGCTCTTTATATTTACTTATTTATTTATTTATTTATTTATTTGGTACTAGGGATTAAACCCAGGGGCATTCTACCTCTTATCTACATCCCCCAGCCCTATTTTATTTTTTAATTTGAAACAGGGTCTCACTAAGTTGTGGAAGACCTCACTAAGTTGCTAAAGCCAGCTGCAAACTTGCAATCCTCCTGTCTTAGCCTCCTAAGTACTGGGATTACAAGCGTGCGCCACCACGCCCAGCTCAGAACCTTTCTTTTGCATTCATTCATGCTGGGATTTTTGTATCAGAGTTTCTTCTTTTCCTAATGACTTTTTTTGTGTGTGTGGCACTGCGGATTGAACCCTGGGGCATTCTACCTCCAAGCCCCCCAGCCCTGTTTTATTTTTATTTTGAAACAGGGTATCGCTAGGTTAATGAGAGTCTCACTATTTGCTGAGGCTGTCCTCAAACCTGCAATCCTCCTGTCTCAGCCTCCCAAGTACTGGGATGACAAGTGTAGGCAACCACACCCGGCTATGACTTTTATTTCTACTCTTAGGCTTCAAAGGGCAAAGTTGTTTGTTTTTTTCCAGTCTGGCTTTACTATTTTAAATATGAAATAATTTATTTTGATCTTAGCAGGACATTGATGTGACTCCCAGGTCCAGGGAAAAGACTTCCCTGGGTTGTAAGCCTAGCAAGAAGTTTTCTAAAGAATTTACATCTCAAAGAGCTGAGAAAGAATTTACCGTTACGAATTTTCTAAAGTGCTTATGCTAAGAAAAGGGAGTTCAGGAGCCCAAGACTCAGAAAAAAGCATGACTGCAGTCTGACATCCGCTGTAAACAGCCTGTGGAATGAAAATCATCAGCTCTGAATCCTGCTCCCCCTACTTACTTTGTATGAGTTGATACACACTGAAAGATCGTTAAAGCCATGAAAACAATAAATTAATCCAAAAAACAGTTTAAGTTGTTGGTGCGACTAGTTAGGGATTGTAGATAGCATCACACACAAAAGATAAGTACGAATTCTTTGAGGCAAGAAAAAGCCTCAAATTTTCCTTTGAAAATCAATTTACTGCCTCAGATTGTCATAGTCAATATAACCACATGTTCCTGTTTTCTCCCTTGAGATCTCTATTTAGATGCTGAGCTGCTCAAAAATTAGGCAAGCAATGAAAATTGTTTCCGTGACAAAGTATTTTTATATTTTTTCCCTTTAAAGTATTTTTATACATTAGCAAAGGGGTTTACAAGCCTTCTCATGTTGTCATTCCTAAACAGAATTATCTTTTGAAGTGTCATAAATTAGACATTCCTTTGAATGTTTTAAACTAAGCTCTCATATTTATTTTTAATGTCAAGTATATGAGACTATATTTCTCAATTTTTATACTAATAAAAAGAAGCAAATAAAATACTGAAAACATTGTGAACTATTTTTAAATGTTTTTTGTGTTTATATTTAAAGTTATCTGATATTCTTTTTTTTTTTTTTTGCGGTACCAGGGATTGAACCCAGGGGCGTTCTACCTCCAAGCTACACCCCCGGCCCTATTTTTTATACTTTATTTTGAAACTCGGTCTCACGAAGCTGCGGAGGGCCTCACCGAGTAGAGAGAGAGAGACAGGGAGAGAGAGAGAGAGAGAGAGAGAGAGCGAGCTGAGGCCAGCCGCGAACCCGGATCCTCTGGTCTCCGCCTCCCAAAGTACTGGGATTACAAGCGTGCGCCACCACGCCCGGCCTTATATTTAAAGTTATCTGATATTCTAAAAGGTAGATGGATTGTCGTGCCTCAAAAAGAGTTTCAATTTTCTATCTCTTTCAACCTGAATTTAATTTTCCTCCACATTGGAGGTTGAAACCCACTACCCATTTGTCATTAATCTCTCTTTTGCTAAACCTTCTTTGGAGTAGATATTCTGGTTTATACTTTTAATTCTAAAATATTTCCCCTCTTCTTTTTTTTTTTTTTTAACTGGGGATTGGACCCAGAGGTATTCTACCTCAGAGCTACACCCTAGCCCTTTTTATCTTTTTCTTTTTGAAACAGGGTCTCGCTAGGTTGCTAAGAGTCTTGCTACATTGCTGAGGCTGTCCATAACCTGAGATCCTCCTGTCTCAGCCTCCCATGTATTGGCATTATAGGCCTGCGCCACCATGCCCAGATAGACTTACCTTCTTGATATTTAATTTTATTCCATTCAATCCAACAAAAATCTATTTTTCTTACTACCTGCCAGCCACGGCCTTAGTCAGTCACTGAGGCATCGCACCATCTCAAGGAGCTCATGATCTAGTGAGAGTCAAATAAAAAATAGGAGAATGACAAAAATAGTTTGGCAAATAAAAGTCCAAACAATCCTGCAAAGGCTATCAGTAAACTTTTAAAACAAGATTTTATATGGAGGAGTCATATTTAGATGTATTATCAGTCATGATTATTTACCTGAAACACTATTACCTACTCTTCTAGTAAATCCCATTCATCCTTTAAATTTCAGTCTGGAAATTGCCTCCTCCAAGTCATCTTCCATGACCTCTGAAATGGGGTCGGCACAGGACATACCACCTACACCCATGATGAAGGAAAAGAGTTTATTGTCAGGAACCTGACAGGATGCCTCAGGCAAGCAAGAGAGCAGCAGCTAGGCTAGTCAAGCGTAGGATTTTTATACAGTTTAACCTCAGAAAGATTGTGAGGGGAAGGTTCGTCAGGGGAGAGGTTGATATTTGAATACAATATAGTTTCAGCTGTGATGTCACTTTGGGGAAAGGCAGTTTTGGTCCACTGGAAAATAAACTTAACAATAGTATGCCAAGAAATGAAACTTAATTACAGTATGTCAGGAAACTAAACCTTGGGCTTAACATGGCGGATCATTTCTAAAATGGCAGTGCTAATGTCAATAACCTCCACTTCCCACAGGTGGAGTGACTCATAACATCCTCTCTTACCATTTATGACACTAAATTTCATTCATTTCTTTGTCTTTTTCTCCAACTGGACTTATGAATTCACTGACAACTGGAGTAATATCTTTATCTCTGATTTCCATACACCTAATCTATGGACAATAGTAAATATAAGCTGAATGAAAAATGAATAGAAGACCACATATAATAACAAGAAGAGCTAACATTTATTGTTAATTCCTCTGTGCCACTGTCTATGCTGTGTTTTACATGAATTATTGATATAATCTCTTACTCCCCATTTATATATTAGAAAAACAAAAGCAATGAGAACTTAATATTTAAGCAATGAGAACTTGCTTAAACATTAAGCAACTACTCAGAAACAGAATTAGGACTTAAACACAAGCATTCTGTGTTTGGAAAGAGCTCTCTTTACCATGTCATGAATGAACAGTAAAGTTTGCAAACTGGTATTACGAAATTCAGCATGAGACTATCTTCATGAAGCAGGTGAAACAAATTTCTGCTAGGCCTAGTAATTTAGCAAAGGTACCCATTTAGGAGTAAAAATATCAAAAGTTTACAGTGCTTCACAGGGAAATTGACAAATGCTAAATATCTCAATGGAACGAATTAAAATGTAGCATTGCCTAACGGTAGGAATAGCCTTGCCAAGAAACCTTCCAATCTGGGGACAGGTCACAAATATTCTCAAAATATTTGTCCAGTTTTAGAATATCATTGACATAATTCAACAGTTATATTTAGTTCTTAAAAACTACACTTTTAAATTAAATTTGTCTTCACAAATTTGGTTTCCTTTTTCAATGAAATTTCTTCTCTAATTCAACTTCATAAACCTAATAATTCAATCTGATGTACATAAATATATATGTACAGTGCATTTAAAATGTGTACTCAGACTGATCATAATTTAAAACCCTCAACTCAAATCAAAGAAGTGCAAGAATACTCACGTACTGCCTGAATTTTACACTGGTGAAAAGTCTGATTGTTTTGAAACTAATCATTGAATAATCTTACATTAAGAGCATTACTGATATGGTAAGGCTTTGGTCTGCCTTTAAAAGCAGACAGATTATACTTCAAAAGCCTTGAGAAAGTAAAGAGAAGAGTTATTTGGCTGTTCAAAAGTAGTACAATTTCTCTATTTTGTGGTTATATTTATGGGGCATTCTTGTTTGAAGAACGTGGAATAGTTTCTGATGGGCGCACCCTCATGTCCCCCCAACTGCACCTTGGAACTGACTTACCCTTTGGTTATTTTGAGGTCCACTTTCTGCCCAGTGGCTCTCTAGCGCCTCACTAGTTGGAACCCACAGGCCAATGTGCCTCATTATCCTTATTCTGTGGGGCAGTGACTTCCCATCCCGCTCATGAGCTTCCCGAGCATGCACTAGGCACAGACCTATAATCCCAGTACTTGGGAGGCTGAGTCAGAAGGGCCACAGGTTCAAGACCAGCCTCAGCAATTTAGTGAGACTCTCAGCAATCTAGCAAGATCCTGTTTAAAAACAAAAAAATCTTTAAAAAAAAAATTAAAAGGCTGGGGGTGTAGCTCAGAGGTAGTATGCCCCTGGGTTCAATCCTCAGTAACAAACACACACATACACATACACACACACACACACACACACACACACACACACACACACAAACACACACACCTGGATTAAAAACCTTCTTTTGAATTGATCTTTTAATATTATTAGCACACAACTCATCCAAATAACCTTGCAAACTTTCATGAGCAACTTTTAAACATAAAAGTAAAATTTATTAGAAAGTTATCACTGTAAAATTAGATAAAGGGTTTTTTTTGGTTTCCCAATTAACTAATGCATCCATGTTAGAATATTACATATTGCTGGCATGATATAATGCTCAGCATCATTTCTATTAGTATTTTTTGTTTTTAAAAGTATAAGAGACTTGAGTCACATGGAAATGATAGTTTATGTGGGAGGAATTTTGCTTGTTAATGGAAAGAATTTTGCTGTTTATTTGTTTAGCAAATGCCATGCAATTGTTTGTATTCCTTTTTTTTTTTTTTTGCGGTACTGGGGATTGAACGCAGGGGCGTTCTACCTCCGCGCTACACCCCCAGCCCTATTTTTTTTATACTTTATTTTGAAACCGGGTCTCACAAAGTTGCGGAGGGCC